>CM053269.1:28264830-28330096 GCA_028583415.1 Protea cynaroides
GTATGGATGGAACCTCCACCACCTCCACTACGACATTCTCTCCATTGCAAACAAACCTTAGTAGACCTTCCTCGTCCGTCTTCCCAATCCCTTCCATGGCAAGAGAGAGAGAGAGAGAGAGAGAGAGAGAAAAAGAGAGAGAGAGAGAGAGAGAGAGAGAGAGAGAGAGAGAGAGAGAGAGATGTGCGGCAAAAGAGGAGATTGCAAAAGCGAGGAGGAAGATGAAAGTTCGACCTCACTTGCCGCATAGCCAAGTGTCTCACCTTTACGGGATGGAAAAACCCAATGATGGTGCCACCGATGGCTTCCCGTAAGCTATACAAGATTCTAAAGGAGATGCAAAACTGATTTTGATTCTACCGTCATTTGCAATCCCATTTGTAGAAGCTGGAAATGAAATCAGTTTTGCAGCTAGGTTGCTTTTGTTTTTGTAATTCCCACTTGTTTTGCTTCTATGTTAGTGATTGTGTGGCTGGGTTGCTTCCATGTTGGAGGGTTTTGCAGATTTCTATAGAAGAAAATGGTTTCAGCCCCACCACAACAGCATCAGCAATTACAACAACAGCCACAGCATCACCGATCACAAAACACCAGTGCATCATCAAACACCTACTTCTATGGAAGTAGTCATTGTTAAATTTTTTACATTCACAAGGTTTCATCCTAAACCCTAATCATCCATATAGAGATCTAGAACACAATGGAGATATAGAGTAAACCATAATTATATGGACATTCCTATGCGTAGGAGATTGATTTTTGTCATTAACCTTGAACCAACATGCTCATGTGGGCATGCTCATGTATGCATGGTTGCATGTTGGGCATGCTCATGTGGGCAAGGCCATGCCTATGGACAAGTAAAAGTCATTTCTATAGTTTCTGAGGATGAGTTGTGAGTTGATGTGTCGAGTCTTTGTTGGGGCCGCATTGGTATGGGTCCTGTCGTTAGTTCGAGGAGAAAAGGGATGCGTAATCAATGCTAGCCGCTCAAGTCGTTGTTAGCGCATAAATGTTGTGTCTTCAGACTCATGCATTAAATGTGCATGTTCTATATAGATGGCATTTGCATTTAATACTGTGAGCTATGTACACGGCATTCACATTAAATGCTGCAAGCTTGGCATATCCTCAGCCAATAGGCCATGGTGTTCCCCTTTAGATCTTATCTCTCGGTGAGTTGATGTGTCGGGTCCTGATCAAGTGACGCTATGTCAACGTATCACATTGCTATTGATCAATGTTAGTTATTTATATCTAACATTAGTCCCCTACTCCTTTGGTTTTGCAAGGTCCAACTGATTAATAATGATGTGTCGACGTATCGTGTAGATATTGGTCGGTGTTATTTATACCAAACACCTAATTTATCAATTGTAAGGTCATCTCTATATTTTAACAAGTAACACCCAAACAAAATATGCCATAATTATTAAAACTTGTAAACTAGAGTAGGTCCCTTGGTAGTCCCCATCTAGAGTTTGGATCCTCTCCCGTCGACCAGTCTATTTAGCTAAGATCGAACAGGTTGGGATTATTCGGCGTGCATACCAATACACCTAATGCGTGCCAAGTGATCCCACTCTAGACGGGCTGTTGGCTAAAGAGGATTTTTAACCTCTATATGTATGAGTTCCCATGAAGACAACTGAAATATGCAGGGTAGGTTTAGATTAAAGTCTAGGGAATATTTCACACACCTCTCTTGTACTTTGCCTTAAAAGCACCCAACCCCCGAGTTTGCAGTTAATTACACGACCCTCCCATAATTTGTTAACCATGTATCACTCAGGCCTTGCCTGTTATGATAGGTTAGTTAACCGATAGCGTAGCCTCTTCTACAATTAATTAATGTTAAAACTGCCCATGTACCCATGTTAAGTTACCATTTTACCCTTATCCAAACTCCTTAACTTTACAATACCTTACTTGATTGAAACAGAACGAAGAAACTCAAACGAAGAAACTATCACCAAGAAAATCTCACCGTTGGAAGAAGAAGAGGCAATGGATGTCTGTTTATTGTAGCAACGTGAGGCTCTCATTTTCATCCAACTTTGGGGTTGGGTCATTGTCCGGTGGATCTAGAGAATGTGACATTTGTGAGTTGAAGATGTCTTCTTCTTCTGGTTAATCAGTTAGGGATTTCTTCTATAATTATGTAATAATACTTCTAGTGGTTCAATAGTTTCTACTTCTTCCCCCAAGAGAGACTTTTTTTTTGGTGCGGGTGGGGGGGGAATGGTGAACATGATTTTAGGGTTATCCAGATTCCAATGTCAATGCCTTATCTAGAATCTGATCGGGGAAAATTTTCTTTGGAGAAGAGAGGAGAAGAATCGCAAGGTTCTTACTGTTGCTGAGAAAAAAGAAAAGTTAGAGAAGATGAGTTGAGGCCTAGTTTGGATCCATTTTTATTTTTATTTTTATTTCAATTTTTTGTTTTTAAAAGGGTTTGGTTTTATTTTTGAATGCTATTTATGAGAAATAAAAATAAGAATAAACCCAAAATCTCAGATAGAGGTCTTGATCTCTTTTTGATTTTTGGTTAAAAATTCTTTTTGGTTGTTTTTGCGCATATATTTAATGAACATGTGTTTTTTAATGGGGTAAAATAATATAATGAATATTTTTTATAACATTACTGTTAATCTCTCTTTACGTCTCTCTCTCCTTCCCCTTCGACTATCCATGACCGTACGTGAAAACCGTAACATAAACTGGACTGCTTTTTTATTAGGATTCTTTTGATATACAATCTTGAATCTATCGAACTTGATGAGTCCCCCTTGCAAACAACAGTTTCAATTTAAAATAACCTGTTATTTTATTATTCTGTTGGATTCTAAAAGAAATTGGCAGAATCTCGATAGGTTGAAGCTCATGATTCAAGAGCAGAACTCTATACTCGGAATAGCTAATCGGATTCTCTCACTTTTTGTTGATCTCAATTTTGTTGCTTTCAACTCATCACTACTTTAGTCTAAACCGGAAACCAGAAATTAAGTAAATAGAGACTGAAACAGAGTGGCGGAAGAAACAGAATCAGCCTTAGTTACAGGTCTGTTACTCTTAGTGGAAGAGGGACTTTAGGTAGGATATTCAGGGGCTAGAGTGGCCTAGGGGAGGACACCTAGTGCCCAGAAAATTGCATGATATGAGGAATAAAAGACGAAGGATAACTAGAACTAATAAAAAACTGAAATGGAAGGCATAAATTATTGGCATCTCCACTTGAAACAAGATGCAAACCCAAAGACCAAACTGTTGAATATTCAACAGTACCATAAAATAAAGGAGGGAAATTGATCATTGAAACAATAGCCACCTTCACAATGTAATGTCATTCAACACAGTAACTACAACTGATTGCAGCACACCAAGCACCGGAAAACACATTGTTTCTTAGTGTAGATGTAACCTACACCACACTATGATTACAAAATAAGGTTAACCATATACAATCCCAGCTGTAAAACAAAAAATAATAAATAATTCCCATATCTATGTCTCATCAGCATTCTTCATCTTCTCTCTTTTATTTAATTATTTTATTTTGTTTGCTTTCATAAAAATAATTGGATCTTTATTGAATACCAAATCTATTTTTCATTCTACAATCTATTTTTTATTAGAACTACCAAACAATTTTTTATTTTTAACTAAAAATGATTGGGTTAATTACACAGACACCCCCTCTACTGTAGTGAAAATACATAGAACTACCCTATTTTTACAAAAGCTACACAGAATACCCTTCTAACAATCCTATCATACAATCTCACACACACCGTTACTACTAACTTAACAGCAGAAGTCAAAAAAATTTTTAGACAAAAATACCCTTACTAAGTTCTTTTAGACAAATTTTTTTTAAAAGGGTTTATTCTTTTTAGATGCTAAAAGACTTTTTTTACCTTCAAAACTTTTCAATTTCATTTATATATTTTTTTTTGTGATTTTTTTATTTTCTTTTTCATTTTCAAAAATGCACTTAGTAAGGGTATTTTTGTCTTAAAAAAAATTTGACCCTCTGTCGTTAAGTTAAAAGTAACAGTGTGGGTGAGATTGTATGATAGGATTGTTAGAGGGGTATTCTGTGTAGCTTTTGTAAAAGCAGGATAGTTCTATGTAGTTTCACTACACTAGAGGGGGTATCTGTGTAATTAACCCAAAATAATTTTCAAAAATATTTTTTTAATAATAGATAAAAAATAGAAATAAAAATGGATCCAAACTAGGCCTTATTAAGTGAAGGAAATGAGAGGGAAAATAAGGCATTATACATTTTCTATTAGTTAACAGAAATTTTCACGCACCTCCCCTAAAGTTTACCATAATGGCAATCACCCCCATTGTAATCATTAATGACACAAACCTCCCCCCCCCCCTCCCTTTTTTTTCTTTTGACATGAACCTCTCCTTATTTGTTAGGTAAGTATCATATAGACCCTATTGTTGTGACAAGACTATTAGATGCTGATGTGTCTTCCAATTTAGTTTTTTAATGTCAAGAATACCCTTAGATACCTCAAAATAAAAAAATAAAAATAAACAAATGGAAATTCTAAAGGGATTTCCTACAACAAAGAGGAAAACTCATCTTCCCAAGCTCTGCAACACTGACCGTCGTCGGCCACCTCCTCCACCACCTCCACTACGACATTCTCTCCGTTGCAAACAAACCTTAATAGACCTTCCTCGTCCGTATTCCCAATCCCTTCCATGGCAGAGAGAGTGAGAGAGAGAGAGAGAGAGATGTGCGGCAAAAGAGGAGATTGCAAAAGCGAGGAGGAAGATGAAAGTTCAACCTCACCTGCCGCGTAGCCAAGTGTCTCACCTTTACAAGCTGGAAAAACCCAATGATGGTGCCACCGATGGCTTCCCAGAAGCTATACGAGATTCTAAAGGAGATGCAAAACTGATTTTGATTTTACCATCATTTGCAATCCCATTTGTAGAAGCTGGAAATGAAATCAGTTTTGCAGCTAGGTTGCTTTTGTTTTTGGAATTCCCACTTGTATTGCTTCTATGTTGGTGATTGTGTGGCTACGTTGCTTCCATATTTGAGGGTTTTGCAGATTTCTATAGAAGAAAATGGTTGTTAGTCCCAGATTGACACTGAGAGGGGGGGGGGGGTGAATCAGTGGCCACTAAAAACTCTTTTTCCACTAAATGATTTGGCCTGAAGCTATGAACACTACTGCCAAGAGCTGTTAATCAATTGTACAATGCTGCCTTGAGCAGACCTTGACATTCTCACAGATAATTCATTAAACACATTTCGTGCACACACCAACCACACACCCACTGGTATCTATACCAGGGGCTTGGCCTGCCAAGTGTGTACACCCAGACCTGCAGCACACGGACTTCTATTCCATAATCACAATCACATGCATGGGACACACAATATAACGTGGTTCACCAATCACACACTGTGATGGCTACTCCATGGAGCAATACCCTAACTAGGGTTTTGTATATACCCGATACACAACAGAAATGCTACGGTTGCACCTACAACCCCGATGCTACAACATCAACCGCATTCACAGCTACAACTGTGCTCGAGGCACCTACCCCAACTCCAGTCAAGCACCCACTTGACAGGTTATACAAAGTGTATTACAAATATTCATACAAACCCTTCCCATATATCTCTGATACAGTAAATAGGATTTGTGTACGTGATTACCTTCCTAGCATGATCACTGCAAGTTTGGTGCTCACAAAATAGATGTTCCAAGCTCTCCAGTAGTGACAGATACGCTTTGTCAGTAGAATGGAACTCCGGCATTCTTCCAATGCATCTCGCACACCATCATTCACATCAAGCTATCATTCACACTCACACTTCACTCCAAACTGCTCAAATACTCATGTGTATTAGATGGAAGAAAGTGGAGAATGATTTCTTCTTCAAAGAGAGCCCCAAATCATACTTTTCCCCAAAACCCACAGCTAAGCTCTTCAAAAACCAGGTTTCTTTGTTCTAACAGATTCTACTCGGAGAGAGAAAACCGTGAGCTTTTGAATCACCTCAATCGGAGCTCGGACGGCCAAGATATGGCCATTTGAAGTTGGGCCGATCAGATTATTCCAAATGGAATCTTCTGGGCTGATTCCATGCGGCGCGAAGCACCGTAGCGCACCCGCCTCTGACCCACCGTACAGCGTTGTCGATCTCGGATTGGCCGAGAGGGTATCATCTCCTTCAGGCCGCTGGATCAAAGTGCAAAAGGCGGGATTAATTCAAGACCTTCAGATCGGCCTTTTCTACTGCCTCATTGTGGCATTTCATCGAACAGATGAAGTGCATGCCGACTGACCTGTGCATGCTTGCATGCTGCTGCACTGTCTGCTTGCGGTGCACATGCGCGCAGTGCTGCTGCGCGTGGGGCTCTGCTGCGCGGGGCTCTGCTGCTGCGTGCAGGGCTCTGCTGCGCGGCATGCTGTGCGCATGGCCTAGCTGTGTGCACGGCTGTGCTGTGCGCATGGCCTGGCTGTGTGCTTGGCTGTGCTGTGCGCGCGGCTTGGCCTTTGCAGTGCACATGGCCCCCCTTGCCGTGTATGCTGGCATGGCCTGCTGGCCTGGTGCCACGGGCATCTGCCCTGCTGGCCTAGGCTGGCTGCCACCCTGGCCTGGCCACCCAAGGTGGGACCCACCTGGTCCCCACTCTCTCTCCTCCTCTCTCCTCCATTTTCTCTCTCTTCTTTCTCTCTCTTCTTTCTTTCTCTTCAATTGGATTTTCTCATCAACTGGGCTTCATTCTCTTTGGCTACTTGACTGACAGAGAGTCCTACAGATACTCTCTCTCCTCCATATCACTTTCTCTGCTAAGGTTGCCAACAATGACAACACTTACTGGACACTTATTGCACTATCTGGACAGGGTGTCAACAATCTCCCCCTTTGAAATTATTGGCAACAAAACTCCCCCTCTTGAGGTATCTCTCTCAATGTGACACAACCTTCTGTGACACAACCTTCTTGCCATCTTCTCCCCCTTTGACAACAAATCCCAAAGGCTGAATGAGCTCCCCGTTTATATCAACTCGCCCTACATAGCCTCACCTGTAGGAGTGCCCATCGCATCTTTCCAATCCTACAAATGAAAGATGATGCTATGTAGTCAGCAACTCCCCCTACATATGTACCATCTACAATGTGCTCCAAGCCACTACTCCTAGCTGAGCTCTGAGTTTCTCAAAAGAGTATTTTGGAAGAGCTTTGGTGAAGATGTCTGCCACTTGATCTGTTATAGGAACAAAGTCCAATCTCACTTCCCCTTCAAGCACTTTCTCCTTCTAATAATGATATCTGATGTCAATATGCTTGGTCCTTGAGTGTTGCACAGGATTCTTGGATATGTTGATGGCACTCATGTTATCACATTTGATGACCACTGGTTCTTCACAGATAACACTGAAGTCTGACATCTGTCTTTTCATCCAGATTACCTGAGTGCATGTAGCTGCTGCTGCAATGTATTCTGCCTCTATTGTAGATAAGGAGACAGACTCCTGTTTCTTGTTGTGCCATGCTACTAAGCTCTCTCCCAAAAAGAATGCACCACCACTAGTGTTCTTTCTGTCATCAATGCTACCAGCCCAGTCTGCATCTGAAAATGCTGTCAAAGTGAAACTTCTAATCTTTGGATACCACAAACCATAGTCTGTTGTGCCTTTCAGATATCTGAGTATTCTCTTCACTGCCATCAGATGAGTCTCCTTTGGACACGCTTGAAATCTAGCCACCAGGCATACTGCTTGCAGAATATCAGGTCTTGAAGTTGTCAAATACAGTAAACTGCCAATCATTGACCTATACAATGTCTGATCAACTTTTGGAGAATCATCTTCTGAACTCAGCTTGATATTCACTGTCATTGGTGTCCCCACTGGTTTATAGTCCTCCATCACAAATTTCTTCAACATCTCCTTGGTATACTTCATTTGAGAGATGAAGATGCCATTTTCTCTTTGATGAATTTGCAGCCCCAGAAAGTAGGACATCTCTCCAAGCATAGACATCTCAAACTCTGTTCTCATCCTCTCAGCAAACTGCTTGCAAAGCTTCTCACAGTGCCCCCCAAAGATGATGTCATCCACATAGACCACAACTACCAGTTGACTGCTGTCTTCTGTCATGACATATAGGTTGCTATCTACAACACCTCTTCGTAGACCCAACTTATGCAGATATGTATCAAGCCTTTCATACCAAGCTCTTGGAGCTTGCTTCAACCCATATAGAGCCTTCTTCAACTTGCATACCATATCTTCATCATTGCTGAGTTGGAACCCTTCAAGTTGCTCAGTGTACACTTCCTCTTCTAAATTGCCATTCAGGAATGCAGATTTCACATCCATTTGATAAACCTTGAATCCTCTGTGCACAGCTAATGCTAAGAACATTCTGATAGACTCCAGCCTTGTCACAGGTGCAAAAATCTATTCAAAATCAATTCCTTCTACTTGAGCATATCCTTTGCATACAAGTCTGGCCTTGTTTCTTACAACCTGGCCTTCTTCATTTAATGTTCTTGAAAACCCATTTTGTGCCAATCACATTCTTGTCTACTGGTCCAGGAACTAGCTCCCAAGTGTTGTTCTTTTCAATTTGGTCAAGCTCATCATTCATAGCTTTCAACCAAAATTCATCATTGCTAGCCTCATGTACAGTTTTAGGCTCTACCTCAGACAATAATGAATAAGTGGTAGCTTTCATCCTTCTGGTTTTGATGCCTGCATTTGGATCTCCTATCACTTGATGATTAGGGTGGATTTTCAATCATTTGTTATCTTTTGGTCTGCTATCGCTCTGCACTTTAGTATGAATCTCTTGCACTTCAGATTCTTCTTGATCTTGTTGCCCTTTGTCAACTGTTAGAGTGTCATCTTCATCAAGTTCTCAAAGAATGGACCCTTTTGGTTCAGTCCCCTTTTGATTCCCTATATTCTCATCAACCTTCACATCTAAGCTCTCAACAATTTATCCTAGTCTCTTGTTGTAGCACCTGTATGCCTTACTTTTGAAGGAGTACCCAAGGAATATGCCTTCATCAGCTCTGTCATCAAATTTACCAAGATTTTCTTTCTTTCGCTTGATGTAGCACTTTGAACCAAAGACCCTGAGATACTTCATTGTAGCTTTCCTCCCAAATCACAATTCATAAGGTGTTTTGTTCTCATGAGGCCTTAGAAGACATCTATTAGTGATATGCACTGCAGTGTAGATACCTTCTGTCCAGAAATGCTTTGCTGTGTTATTTTCTGCCATCATAGTTCTAGCCATTTTTTGCACTGTTCTGTTCTTCCTTTCAACCACTCCATTTTGCTGAGGTGTTCTGGCTACTGAGTGTTGAATTCTGATCCCACTTTCACTGCAGAAGTTTGAGAATTCACTCTATGTAAATTCTTTGCCTTGATCAGACCTTAAACACTTGATTGTGTTTCCTGTCTCATTTTCAACTCTCTTCTTGAATGCTTTGAACTTGTCAAGAGCTTCAGTTTTGTCCTTCAGAAACATCACCCAGATCATTCTAGAATACTCATCTATAAACAGGATGAAGTATCTCTCACCTCCTATGGCCTGTGTTCTCATAGGTCCACACAAGTCTGTGTGTATCAAGTCAAATGGTTTACTTGAATGGTACTCCTTTAATTTATAAGTAGCTCTTGCCTGCTTGCCCTTCTGACATGAACAACATACATGGCTCTCTGGAGTCTTTATGATGGGAAGATCTCTCACTGCTTGCTCCTTGCTAATTTTAGTCAGATTTTTGAAGTGAATGTGTCCCATTCTTCTATGCCACAACCAATTTTCATCTTCTTGAGTTATCATGCACTTGTTGATGGCATCTGTCAAAACATACAGATTTCCAACTGTTCTTTCACCAGCAGCCACTGCCTTTCTTGTTCCAACCTTGTGAACAACAAAACCTTCATTGTTGAAAGTGATCTCATGTCCTTGATCACATATCTGACTCACACTGAGTAGATTATGTTTCAGCCCATTAACATACAAAATATTGTGGGACTTTATCTTCCCATTGTTAAAGTTCACTGAACCTCTTCCTTCAACTCTGGCACCTTCATTATTCCCAAACTTCACAGTTCCTCCTTCTGCAGCATCAAGGCTTGTGAATTTTTCTTTGTTGCCAGTCATATGTGTTGAGCATCCACTATCAAGAATCATGGAGATTGTTTTCCTTTATTTGCTTTAAGTGCTGCTTGCACCAACAAAGAATTGTTCCCTTTCTTCTGTCACCCATGTAGCCTTGTCTTTCACTGTAATTGGCTTTCTTGTATTTCTCACCATTTCATTTTCTTCTTCTCTCTGAATTGGTTCTCTTGGAGGATCTTCTCTTTTCTTCCTCTTAGCTTGCCTTTGAGATGAAAGGATTGTCTTGTAGTTTCTGGCTATATGTCCAAGTTTCTCACATCTATAGCATATTACTCTCTCATCAGCAAGAGGAGCAAATCTGTTTCTGTCAATGAACACTGGAGGTCTTTGTTGTCTTCTACATTCTGCCACTCGATGTCCATAGGCATTATATCCATAATAGTATCCTCTGAATCTGATTCCCTGTACCTGCATGTTTCTCTAAAACTGACCATTCCTCTGAAACTGACTTTTTTTCTCTAACTGCCTTGCCTGATTATCTTGAAGCTCTCTTCATCATTCTTGCCTTTAGTATCTCTCATAGCTGGTGGTTCCTTCTGCTTTTCTTTCACAAACATAATGGGATTACTTGCAGATCCCTTTTCTTTTATCTGCTCAGATAGCTGCTCAGTATATCCAAGTCCAGATTTAATATGAAAGGATCTCTGGTAACTCAGAATCTCATCAAGGATGTTGTCTTCATCCTTGTCTTCATTTTCAGAACTGCTGCTTTCTTCATCTTCTTGTAACCTAACATTCTTATCTTTTGACTTCAGAATGGTTACATGAGGGACTTTTGTAGTAGCTTCAGCATAATTTTTTATTTTTGTAGACTTGGCCAGATCTGCCATAAGTCTTACAATTACTTCCTCAAGCTTCTTACACTCAGAAGTCTTTTGTGTAAGATCATTGTCGAGCTCATCAGCAATTATTTTTGCTTTCCTGAGAGTCTCCATAATTTCACCATTTATCTCCTTTGCTTGGTTGAGTTGTTCATTCATGTTTTTGTTCTTCTTTCTTTCGGTCTTGAGCTCAGTAAGTGCAGAAAGCAACTCTGCTTCAAGATCTGGACTGTCATCATCTTCAATTCTTTTCTTGACACCATCACCTTTCCTTTTTGTTGTATCACTCCCTGTAGGAGTCTCTTCCAGTCTTGCCATAAAGAGAATATCATCATCATTTACATCTTCAGACTCATCAGAGAGGTCATCATGCTTTGACAGATAACTTCTCTTTCTTGGAATGAATTTCTTCTTTCCTTTCTTTTCTTGGCTTCCTTTAGACTCTTCTTCATCAGAGTCATACACTCTACCCTTTTTCTGGCACTTAGAGGCAAAGTGTCCTAGGCCACCACAGTTGAAACATCTCATTGAAGATTTATTTTTGAACTTCTCAGATCTCTTCTTGAGTTTGTTAACCAGATAGGCTATGAGCTCATCATCTGAATCATCTGTGTCCTCATCTGCATCAGCTTTTGAGCTTTCCACTGGCTCCTTCATTTTTAATTTTTTGAAGGCTTCAAAAGCGGCTTCCTTCTCACCTGGCACTGGCTCAAGCATTCTCATCTCATAGGTAGTCAAGATACCATGCAGTTCATCTATGGTCAATGTATCCAAAGTGACAATTTCTTCAAGGGCTGACACCTTGGCATTATACAGTTTTGGAAGTGTCCTCAACACCTTCTTGATCATATGAATCTCCTTTAATTCTTCACCCAATGCTCTGATTGCATTGGTGATCATGTTTACTCTGATCAGGTAAAACTCAATTGTCTCACCTTCACTCATTCTCATGCTTTCAAATTGAGATCTCAGTATCTGCAATTTAGCCTCCTAGATTTTGGTGTCTCCTTCATGAACACTCTGTAGCTTGTCCCATATCTCCTTTGATGTTGGACAACTAATCACTCTAGTAAGTTCATTACTTGAAAGTGCGGCTAGAAGTGCTGTGACAGCCTTAGGTTCATTTTCTCTCTTCTTCATCTCAACAGCATCACTGATATCTTCAGTTATGTGCCTGTACCCATTCTTCACTGCCAGCCATACCCCATATCCTTGTGCAATTAGGTAAGCCTCCATTCTGACTTTCCATATGCTGTAGTTGGAGCCATCAAACATCGGAATTCTACTATGCCCATGATGTTCTTCATTTGTAGCCATATCTCAGTCTCAATCTTATCTGTACCCAAACTTGTCAGTCTTCTTCCCTTGGGAACTCAGCTCTGATACCACTTGTTAGTCCCAGATTGACACTGAGAGGGGGGGGTGAATCAGTGACCACTAAAAACTTTTTTTCCACTAAATGATTTGGCCTGAAGCTATGAACACTGCTGCCAAGAGCTGTTGATCAATTGTACAATGCTGCCTTGAGCTGACCTTGACATTCTCACAGATAATTCATTAAACACATTTCGTGCACACACCAACCACACACCCACAGGTATCCATACCAAGGGCTTGGCCTGCCAAGTGTGTACACCCAGACCTGCAGCACACGGACTTCTATTCCACAATCACAATCACATGCATGGGACACACAATATAACCTGGTTCACCAATCACACACTGTGATGGTTATTCCACGGAGCAATACCCTAACTAGGGTTTCGTATATACCCGATACACAACAGAAATGCTACGGTTGCACCTACAACCCCGATGCTACAACATCAACCGCATTCATAGCTACAACTGTGCTCGAGGCACCTACCCCAACTCCAGTCAAGCACCCACTTGACAGGTTATACAAAGTGTATTACAAATATTCATACAAACCCCTCCCATATATCTCTGATACAATAAATAGGATTTGTGTGCGTGATTACCTTCCCAGCGTGATCACTGCAAGTTTGGTGCTCACAAAATAGATGTTCCAAGCTCTCCAGTAGTGATAGATACGCTTCATCAGTAGAATGGAACTCTGGCATTCTTCCAATGCATCTCGCACACCATCATTCACATCAAGCTATCATTCACACTCACACTTCACTCCAAACTGCACAAATACTCATGTGTATCAGATGGAAGAAAGTGGAGAATGATTTCTTCTTCAAAGAGAGCCCCAAATCATACTTTTTCCCAAAATCCGTAGCTAAGCTCTTCAAAAACTAGGTTTCTTCGTTCTAACAGATTCTACTCGAAGAGAGAAAATCGTGAGCTTTTGAATCACCTCAATCGGAGCTCAGACAGCCAAGATATGGCCATTTGAAGTTGGGCCGATCAAATTATTCCAAATGGAATCTTCTGGGCTGATTCCATGCGGCGCGAAGCATCGTAGCGCGCCCGCCTCTGACCCACCGTACAGTGCGGTCGATCTCGGATTGGTCGAGAGGGTATCATCTCCTTTAGGCCGTTGGATCAAACTGCAAAAGGCGGAATTAATTCAGGGCCTTCAGATCGGCCTTTTCTGCTGCCTCATTGCGGCATTTCATCGAACAGATGAAGTGCATGCCGACTGCCCTGCGCATGCTTGCATGCTGCTGCGCTGTCTGCTTGCGGCGTACGCGGTCTGCTTGCGGCCCGCGCGTGCGGCAGTGCTGCTACGCGCGGGGCTCTGCTGCGTGGGGCTCTGCTACGCGGCATGCTATGCGTATGGCCTGGCTGTGTGCACGGCTGTGCTGTGCGCATGGCCTGGCTGTGTGCTTGGCTGTGCTGTGCGCGCGGCTTGGCCTTTGCAGTGCACATGGCCCCCCTTGTCGTACATGCTGGCATGGCTTGCTAGCCTGGTGCCGCGGGCATCTGCCCTGCTAGCCTGGGCTGGCTGCCATGCTGGCCTGGCCACCCAAGGTGGGACCCACCTGGTCCCCACTCTCTCTCCTCTTTCTCTCTCCTCCATTTTCTCTCTCTTCTTTCTCTCTCTTCTTTCTTTCTCTTCAGCTGGATTTTCTCATCAACTGGGCTTCATTCTCTTTGGCTACTTGACTGACAGAGAGTCCTACAGATACTCTCTCTCCTCCATATCACTTTCTCTACTAAGGTTGCCAACAATGACAACACTTACTGCACACTTACTGCACTGTCTGGACAGGGTGTCAACAATGGTTTCAGCCCCACCACAACAGTATCAACAATTACAACAACAGCCACAGCATCACCGGTCACAAAACACTAGTGCATCATCAAACACCTAATTCTATGGAAGTAGTCGTTGTTAAATTTTTTACATTCACAAGGTTTCATCCTAAACCCTAATCATTCATATAGAGATCTAGAACACAATGGAGATATAGAGTAAACCATAATTATAAGGACATTCCTATACGTAGGAGATTGATTTTTGCCATTAACCTTGAACCTTCGATCACAGTCTTCCACAACCCGTAGAGGTTCCACTTGCTTTTCAATGCTCATGGGTACAGAGACAAGAAAAACAATTACGGTTGTAAGGACTCATTACCTAGTATATATAATACTGTCTCAAACCCTAATTAGTCCCACACAGAATTAAGGTTTGCCTATCTATTTATCTTGTGACGAACCAAACCGAACCGGTCAGCTTGTGACATAGATTCCCACTACTCAATGTGCCCGATAACTAATCAAGCCCACCAATATATTATCCAATAGCCGTGGCTGTCCTTGAGCAACAACATTAGTTGGATTTCTTAGAGGAGCTCTTGTGAGCCTCATTGCCAGAGTTTATCGACAGTGGCAGTGGAAATGGGATCTTCATATGCCAATTCTAGCTCCAGCAAACCTCATTGTCGGAGTTTTCTCTTCTGTTTTTTTTTCTTTTTTTTTTTTTTTGCGTTTTGTTGCTTGATATATTCTTTGAGTATGTCGTGCCTTTAAATCTTGTATTTTGTTGAATTTTGTCTCAAAATCAAAGAAATTTTTTACAATTAATGGAAAACCTCTCTTCTTTCTTTCCTCTAACACTCTAATTTGTCATGGTTTGTGGCAAAGTTGTAGAGCTTTAAGTGGCGAATTTTTTTCGATTTCCTTGTTCAAATCAGATAGAAAGAAGGGTTTGTTTAAATTGAATGTAGTTTCAATTACTCTTCACTATTGAGTTGCAGTGTTTCATTATATGTGATGTCCTTCACCTCATTTTCTTGTATAGAGTTTTATTCTGCTTCTTTAAAGAGTTGGTCTCGTCAAAGAAGTTTGAAGGATTACTCACATCCACAATCAGTTCTCCCCATGTGATTTTTTTTTATTCTTCTTCTTGAGATTTGAAACATCGTGATGCCCCTAAATTTCAAGAGAGAGTTTTTTGGAAGAATTGCAGAACAACTCACTACAGGTTGGTGCAAAATGGCCACAACCTATATCTGCATCTGATACCTTCATTTTGTATTTGAAAATGGTTGAATCCCAACTACAAGCTATATAGAAAGCCAAACTTCGACTCCTGCAACTCAATCCCAACTCAATCTCGGTCCCTCCACTTCTCTTCTTTCAATTTTCAGCACTCCTCTCCTTAATGCTGAGCAACTTAAATTTGCCGAAGAAGAAACCCACCCTCTGCATTTCTCTCCCTGCCACCATCTATTCCCTTAGTCTACAAGTCCACCATTGATAGATCTCCCTGTCATCCTTTGTAGTGCCTCACAGCGTGGGACGTTCAAGTTCATCTCTTATAGGCCAAACAAGATAGAGAATCGACAAAGAAGAAAAGCTTTTCTTCAACCATTGGAAGGAAAGAGAAGACAAACGTTTAAAAAGGATGATGGTGGTGTTTTTCATAGCAGGGTAAAATTGTCATTTCATATATTCCATTAGTCAATTTAACAGTGTAGGATGCGATAGTCATTAATGACAACAATGGGGTGGTTTCCATTATGGTAAACCTCGGGGGAGGTGTGTGTAATTTTTTTAAATTAACAGAGTGGGTGCGGTGGTAATTAACTACGAACTTGGAATTCAATGCCCTAATACCTTCAAGGCAAAGTACAGAGGAGGTGCATGAAATTTTCGGTAAAATCTATTTATCACCAATACCTATTTACATGCAATTTTTTTTGTTAAAAGGAGAAATTATTGAGGAGACGAATGGATACAAGCCGAGGCTTCAACAACAAGCAAATTCTGAAGCCAAGGAACGAAAATGGGCCATAACACCGGATCCAAGATGTTAACGGCTTTCCTGGCAAGGGAGTGAGCAACAATGTTAGCTCCCCTTGAAATATGATGGAAAGTACAAGAAAGGAAAAAAGAAGCCAAATTCCTAATATCATTAATGATTGGTTGAATCAACAACTCTTCCATAAAGCTCTTATTGTTGATCAAGTTAATAACCTCCAGACAATCAGCTTCAATAATGATATGCTTCAAGCCATCTTCAGTAGCAGAAAGAAGAGATGGCAAGGGCTTCACCTTTAGTGGCCGATGAAAAAAACCAGTGGTGTGGAAGCAGTCTTAATAATCTGACCTAAAAGGTCACGAAAAACGAACCCAAACCGCCATGGGAAGATGATTCAGGGAGAGCAGCATTAGTATTGATCTTAAAACAATCACCTGGAGGGGGCATCCCAACAACAGCACTGGAAGGAAGAAGAGGGGAAGCCCCGAAAGGGTTCTTAGAGCTTGGAGATGCAGAAAAAAAAAATTCTTCATAGGCAGCTTCAGCCCTCTTAGCAACCTCAATAGGAGACCAGATTTTTTTTTATTGAAGTGGAGATCATGGCTTTCCAGAGATACCAACACACAAAAGAAACCAGGCTAAAGGCCTTACAAGCATTATCTTTGGAATGAAGGAAAAGATTGTTCCAACTCTGAATCCATTGGAAGACTTTAAGATTATCATTTTCTACAGCCAAATATGAGGGGGACAATCTAAACCAAACGGCCTTAGCAAAAGGGCACGAAATGAGAGTATGATCAATCGTTTCAACTGCAAAACCGCATCTTTTATTGCAAGGCTCAATATGAACATTTTTATGAATCAATTCTTCAACAGATGCAATACCATGACTACAAACTCTCCAAAGAAAAGATCGAATTTTAGGCAAAGTATTGTAGTTCCATATATGCCTCCAAACCTCTTTTAGAACAGATTTCCAGAGATGATTTTTTGAAGATGAAGGGAGCTGAAGTTCATCCTCGTCTTGTTTGTTGGAGATGAAGTGATAGGTTGATTTAACTGAGAATTTCCCATTCTTTGAGGTGGTCCAGACAAGATTATCCTCTCTAGAAAGAAGGAAGCCAAAAGATCATCTCTCCATCTTCTGTTAACATTGTCAATAATGTCTGAAACAAAAGAGAGAGGACAATCAAAAGGTTTAGGATGCTTGAGACAAAAGCCTTTTATAGAAGGAACTCATTTATCTTTGCAAATTTTTATCTTTCTACCATCTTTAACTTGCCAAATCAGACCATCAATTAACACTTGCCTTCCTTCAATAATACTTTTTCGTGCCCAAGATGGACGACTACCCAATCTGGCATCCAAAAACTCAGTATTAGGAAAGTAAATGGACTTAAGAATTTTACCCCAATTAGAGGAGGGATTGGTCCAAATGCGCCAAGCCAATTTGATAAGCAAAGTTTTGTTTTGAATTGCAAGATCTCTCAATCCAAGACCTCCCTTATCTTTTGATTTGCATAATCTCTTCCACAAGATCCAATGAATACATTTTTTTATCACTACCATTATTCCAAAAAAAGTTTGCAGCTACCTTCCGAATTTGGCTACGATGAGATTGAGGAAGCTTAAAATGGAAACCAGTTAAATTTGAAATGGAAAGAGCCACAGATTTCAAAAGATTTTCCTTCCGAGAATGAAAGAAAAGGTCAGTTTTCCATCCTTTCATCTTATTGAGGGCTCTATCTAAGTCATTATTAAATGCATGCTTTTGATTTGGCCGAATTCAGAGGGAAGGCCTAAGTATTTGGAAGGCTCGTCCCCATAAGGTATCTTAAGGATTTTGGAAATCCATTTTTTAAATCGAAAAAGAGTATTTGGACTAAATGTAATAGAGGATTTCCTAAGATTTATATCCTGACCCAAAGCATGACAATATTTATCAAGGCAGCCTTTGAGAGCTAGAATATTTCGGATGTTGATTTTAGAGAACATAAGGCACTGATCGGCAAACAACAAATGAGTAAGAGGAGATAAGGATCAAAATTTAATACTTCGGACAAAGCCCGAATCAATAGCTTCTTGAAGGCATAAGGAAAGAACTTGGGCACATAAAATAAAAATGGCTGGAGAGACGTACCACCCTGACGGATACCCCTAGAAGGCACAAAACTTCCATGTTTAGCACCGTTATTGATAAGGGTATAAGTAACCTAATAATCTGATTAATCTCCATAACCAAACTTACCGAAAAAGTTGAGAAAACCCGAAGAAAACAAAAATGAAAACCCCTTCACTTAGATGCAACCTTTGGATTTCATTCTGAAAGGCATACACAGAAACGACACAACTGAATTTATTTTGTTTGGGGTTTCGAAATTGGGTCTCAACTGAAAAAAGGGAAGGGGAAAGAGAAGACGCAGTGAGAAAGAGAGATGGAGTGTGTTTTCGGACTTGTTGGGAACGTATTTGCACTGGTGGTGGAGGATACATCGGCAGTAAATAGTTGAGTCACCTTCAAATTTGGGTATGTTATTAAGCACATCCTAGAGTACTTTCCCTCCAAGTTTGAAGACCTTTCAACGGCTGAATCACAAGATAAGTGAGTTTTTCCATAATTTTATAATTCTGGTTTGCTAAAATATCTGTTTGAGACCTACGGGCAAGATTGGTTTCAATCCCACCCATTGGATCAAGCTCATCTTCTGGGATATTGTTCCTCATATTCTAAGGATCAAGGATCTCAATTTTTGAAGCATTTTTACAGACGGATTTGATGTTGTGGAATTATTTGTCAGATTCAATCATTCTTACTTGTTGTTAAAGTGTTAAATTTGGGTTGGACTGTGATAAGATCCTACAGCGAAGAGGGGTAATTGATTTGAATGTGTTGAGAAACCCTCTTTGCCATCAGAAGTCATGTTTGTATTAGCTTAAGTTTGCAATGTAATGTTTTCACATGCTGTGGGTTTACCATTGGCATTGTCTTATGCCTGGGTTATTAAAAGGATGTTGAATGATGGGCATGTTTAGATGGAACTCAGTACAGGAAGTGATCGTCTTAATGGGTAATGGGTTTTACAGTTAACCGCTTTAAAGTGTAAAGCGATATGTGGGCCTGCTAACACCAAGCCCCTTATGGGAGAAGCTTTGGTAGTTATTTGTTTCAGGGTTGGTCCGTGCTCTCAGTTTATATTTTAGTTGCAACCACCCAATAGTTGCTAACCCTAGCTGTATTTAGAGAAGAGAGCAAACCAGACTAACAGAGCGCTATAGGGATTGTCTTCCACAAACGCTATGGATCCAGGTATGGTTTCCACTCTTGTTTAGATTCTCGTTCAATGATCTGGCATGATCAAGTAATTCTTACATGCAATCCATCTTTGCCCCCTGAATGCTAGAATGGATACACTTTGTTTACTAATCTAATGTCTGGCAAGATCTAACTCATTGCATCCTTTATTGTTCGGAAGTGGAGAGTCTTGCTCGATATTCTAATATTTTGCTGGTTAGTTGGAAGATCTTGGAAATTATCTTTCATTTACTATGTTATTGCTACTATAATTTGCCTTCAATCCATTAAGCTCTTCAAAAAATATTAATGATGTCACGTTTCACACAATATTTGCAGTCTAAATGAAGGATAGGTGGTACCTTTTGATTTAGTGGCCATTTAAGTTTTGTTTGTGATATGTGTGGTATTTGGGGGGGTGGGGGAGTTTTCATATTTGTGGTTCTGTCTCCATTTTGAAAATCTTAAGATGAAGGTGAAGATGGTCTAGTGATCATCAAGAAGGCTCTTTAAAACTTTGAAATAGTTTATGTCTGGAAATGTTTATAATTTACTAGCAAAGGACTTGTATCAGAAGAACAAAGTAAAATATTTCACTTATATGTATGGAAAGCAGAAGGAAGTGATAAATTTGCATATAATTAATTAGAGGTTTGATCCTGATAAAATAAATGAGAAATTCGTTTGAGGCATTTTAAAGGCTCTAAATGAAGTATCCTTTGAATCTTAAGGAATTGAGCTTTCTGAATTACAAAGGGAGCTTCACTTACAAAGATAAATGAATTCGAGTAGTAGCCAGGAGAGGAGTTCATTGAAAAAGAATGAAGTAGAGCTGTAGAAGCCTTGAAGGTCATCAATCGGCCCACATGCCTCATGGAGCTTAGTAGAATAGTCTTCCGAATCATTCCTGTAGATTGGTAGGCACGATGGACTCAAGGTTGGGTGCTTATAGATCAGCTCTACTCCGCCTGAATGCTCGGTTGCTTGGGGCAGCAGACTTTCTCTTCACACCTTTGCCTAACATTAGGGATCTGAATTTTCTACCGTTAAATATTATGAAAGGATGATCTAGCTATGGTTCAATCCGTTAAATATTATGAAAGGATGATCTAGCTATGGTTCAATCTCATAAATTATACTCTTCAGCAGAGAGAAAATTGAATGACGTTACGACATCCAGTCATGGTACGTAAAATATTAATGTACCATGTAAAGGCAACTTCATGCATAATCTGATGAGGACATTACAGCTGATCGAGAATTTTGAGTGTACCAACGGAGGTGTTGCATATCTCTTCCCTCCCCTTTTCTATGGTTTGAGGATGAGTTTTGAGGCTATCATGTTGGTAAAGAGCATAGGAACAGCAGCCTTAGTTAGATAGTAGTGACTGTTTATTTTCTATTTATGTATTTCAGTTTCTATTATTTCTGTTTATGTTATTTATTTATTTATTTTATTTTGTTTAATCAGTAGTCATGTGTGAGGACAGTGTTTTCTGTTGTTAGTTGAGACCATAGTTAGTTAATACGGGTACGGGAAAAAAACTTTGAACGGTATGTAACATTTAAAATGGCCCAGAAATTAAATGGACAGTAAAAAATACGGTATCGTTTTTTAAAACGGCAAAAAAAAAATGAACAATTTGGGTTTTAAACGGAGAAATTCAAACAATACGGGACAAAAAAAGGGCAATATATACTGATAGAATAAGCAATTATTACTTAAATAACTACATCCAAATTCAAATCAATATCAAGATTTAAGCTTTCAAGAACCAAGTAATACTTTAGCTTTCTTATTTTATACAGTCAGTGATAAAACTTCAAACAAATGACAAAAATTCAAACAAATGAAACTACAAACAAATGATAAAATTTTAAACATCAAATCAAGTTTAATTTTTCAGAACCAGAATAATACCTTTTCTTATTCTCAAAACTTCAGATGAAAAGTCCACAGTCTTGACTTTTGAGAACTCTTGAGTCTCTTGACTCTTGATTTGTTTTCACTTCACTCCTCAATGGTCACAGACTCATAGGTCACCCACGAGACTCATTTCAGTTAGTCATAAATTAAAATGAAAGGATGGGAGGGAAATTGAGGGGCTGGGCAGTTGGGCTTTTGAAAAAGAAATCCGATAACAAAGAGTCGTTAAAAAAAAAAAAAAGGAAGAGTCAGTGGCAGATTTGTGATTTTGTGCTTTCTGTTTTTTGTAAATAAAAATACGATACGGTGTATAATACGCATATATACGGCGACCCTAACAGTATGCCATTTTTCCCGGATCGTTCAGTTCAATATGTAAAATGCGTATGATACGGAAAAAAGGTACGGCATATAATACGCATATTAACTAACTATGGTTGAGACCATAGTTCGAAATCTCGGTTCTCGAGGGTGTCTCGACCCTTGAGAAAACCGAGATTACCGAGATCTCGACTGAGATCTCGGCGAGAACCTGCCGAAACTCCCAGAGGGTAAAAATGAGAGTTTCGACAGGTTTTTTTTATGGTTTAAGCCATTTTTTGCTGTTTTAAGTCCATTTTAGAGCCATTTTAGGGCTATATATTGCAGGAAAATACTTATTCAACATATATAAACACATTTGAAGCATAAAAAGTAATCACATTATCGAAAAATCATACATTCATAAATCATAAATCCCACAAAATAACATAATTTACAAGTACTCATTATATGAAAGACTTAAATACTCAAAATGAAATAATACATTCCCATTAGTCCATCTCAATGTCTAATCATATGTAGAGTGGAGTGCAGGTTCCATCTGATCAGATTGACTTTGTTGAAGAAAATATATCTCGGTCTAATAAACAAAATCCTGCCACGACATCCTTCGGCTATAGAAGGTCTGATAGTCTTCCACATATTTCTCATACATATGATCCGGGAAGTTTCTAAAAATACCCAACCTTGGATACAATTCACTATAATGTGGAGTAAAGTGAGCATATATTGGTTGGTGTGGGGGCGTGGTTCTTTGCAAATTTGGGACTGAAAAGAGACTGTCCACAAAGTTTGAGCCAGTCTGTGATGTAGCATCACTAGTATCAGCGGAATAATCATATGCACTTCCCATCATGCGGTCATCATCACCGGAATAAGAACCGTACGCCGATGTGGTGCCAAATCCATGAGCACTCCACTGCCCCTGCTCCTGTCCACTGCTACCCTCAATGCTTAGTCCTCCAAAATTTGTAGACATGCTATCAATTTCAACATCAGGCATAATATCAGGATCAGGAACGATGTCAAAGAAACAATCTTCTTCTTCTTCCACTGGTTGCAAAGGGCGTTCCCGTTGACGAGACCTACGTGTATACCCAGTCATAGGCTTTGATGAAGATACGCGTCCACCATGATCTGGATCCTGTGTAGTGTGTGTACACTGACTCTCACCGGTCCATCTAATAATGGGTACAGTCGGTCTAGGATCACCACCACCACCCTCATCACCACCACCACTACCATCATCACCACTACTATCAGAAGTTGACCAGCCAGATTGTTCCATTGTATCATCATCACCTTCTGAGTCACTACCAGTACCAGTTGGGGGGTCAAACGGTCTAGGCGACTGTGCGTGTACACGACCCTCATCCGAGGACATAAACCGCTCGAGATTAGAACCCATCGGAGCAGACACAGTGGGGTCGGGCATCCCACTAGGCTCATCCATCACTGGAACTGCTCTGTCTCTCACCCATTCCACATAGGGATCCTCTTCATCTGAAGATAGTTGGAAGACGTCGGCTAGCTCGATCAGCTCTTGTTCATTTCTTTGTTCAAATTTCAAGCATTGTACCCTCAATCTCATGTTGTAATGGGCGTAGACCAAGTCATTTAGCCGTTGAGAGCCCAATTTATTCTGCCTCTTTGAATGGATAAGGGAGAAAGTACTCCAATTTCGCTCACACCTAGATGCGAAACATGTCTGAGATAGGACTTTGATTGCAATTCTCATCAACTTAGCTGCATGCTCGCCATACAACAACCACCACTTAGCTGCACAAGATGAAGAACACATTTTAATACACATATTAAATAAGATATTTTACTTGAAAATTTCAATTTCTATAATTTCATACTAGGATCGGTCTTATCTCGTCCAGCCACTGCAGCGGGAGTTCCAAAACTCCCAAGAGCATCTCTAAACGTTTTCATCTACACCCATTTCAAAATTTATAACCATTAGCCATTGTAATATGTGGATTTTCAAATAATTTAGCACTTAAACCATACAACTCACCTCCAGATTGACCAGTGCTTGTACAGTATAATCTGGCACCAATTTTACCACAACATCTTTTATCGCATCGATAAGGTCAGAATTGAGCCCAAGCACATGTGAATATTGGTACTTGGGGTTCAAATAGTATGCTACAAAATATGAGTCGTCAGATTAAAATAGAGTACCAACTATTAAGTGGAACTAAATTAAAAACATTATTAAATATACTCACCAGCCTTATGCAATGGGTGCATCAGCTGACTCTCCCATCGATCTTTGCTAATCTTCACAAAATGTTTGTTTCCACGTGGAAGCACAGTTTTTATACGGTCCTTCAACATATCCATGGCAGCATATAAATGTGGCATGGTGGGCTGAAATGCTATATCCACTAATCTCAGCACCTTCACCACTGGCTCCAGAATTTTGACTACATCCTTCAGTGTTCTCCAAAATTCCTCTGAAGCTATAGTAGTCTGTGCTTGAACCCCAGCAGGAGAGCTGGACCCCCTCCACCCAAACCAGTCCTCAGAAGCAAACATCGATCTGAGGCCTACCATCTTTGCCTGAAAGCTCTTTAGGGCTATGTAGTTGGTAGCAAATCTAGTAATGCCGGGTCTTACCAAGTCCCCTCCACATTTCTCCCTCAGCAAGTTCAAAGAATAGCCATGGTTGTATATAAATGTTGTCACCTAGCGTACTTATTCAATCACTTGCTTTACTTTTTGGATCTTGCCCATGTCCTTCAACATCAAGTCAATGCAATGGGCAGCACATGGAGTCCAAAAAAGGTTATAGTTAGCCATCATCATCTCTCCTGCCTTCTTGTAGTTGCTGTCTATGCCTGTCATAATTTGCACCACATTTGTAGCACCAACTTCATCCACCACTGTCTGTAGCAATCCATAGATGTAGTTAGCATCTTTTGTGTATGCAGATGCATCCACAGACTTCAAGAATGATGTCTTCCCATCACTGTAGATCATGAAGTTAATGATGGACTTTCTAATGGGACCAGTCCGACCATCACACATTATAGTGACCCCATATGCACCCCAATTATTCTTTAACCCTTTTATCCATACTTCTAACTCTTTTTTAATTCTTGGGAGATAGACATTCATCACTTCATATGGAGTGGGGGTTTTAACACCAGGACCAGCTGAGCAACAGGCATCAAAGAAAGGCCGATAGTCCGGGCCACTACCGGCATTTCTTCGGGATACTATTATAGATAGACCACCTAGCAAAGGCATCCCCAATAAATTCTTTTGTACCCTTCCAGTTCCACATACTCTTCAATCTCTTCTGTTTGGCGCCAGCCTTTCTAAAAACTACTGGATCCTGCTGTAGAATCTCTACATAATCCTCATCCCTAGCAGTAGGTGGTGGTGCCTGGGGTTGTGCTCTAGTACTTTTTGATCTTCTAAACATAGAAGCCAACCCTCCCTTACTCCGTGTTTGTGGTTCTTCGGGCTGCTGAAATGATCTACTACCACCTGCCCCTAAGGCTCTTTGCCTCAACCTTTCCATTTCCATCTCATGGCTGACTTTACTAGCCATTGTTGCCCGTCTCAGATCTTTGGCTTCTTCCTCAGTCAAACCCCTGGTATCTAGACCATCATCATCTGAACTATCATCATCCAAACCATGCACTGTACCTCGTAGTGCTTCCTCAAATTGTTGTTTATTTTTTCTTTCTCCCGCCCTCTCCCTTGGCCTCCCTTCATCTGTGCAGCTATGGCCCTGGTAATCTCCACATGAACTATAGGACACTTTGCCACATCTGTAGAAGTCCCACTCAAGTGTTGCTTAAGTCTGATAATCCCACCAGACATAAGCTTCTTCCCACAGAATTTGCATTGGGTCTTCTTTCTATCACCGTCAATGGCGGTACAATACTACCAAGCCATGTCAGTACGACCAGCATCACTACCTCCCTCACGAGAACCCGAAGCAGCCATAATATTTAGAACGAGACACTATTACATAAGATGATAAATAGAGAAATTTAAATCAATAGATTTACATTAATAAAACTTAAAATTGAAGAACATAAAAGCATCAAATATGCGAATACAACTCAAAATACATTGAAATTACTTTTCAAAATTTTAAAACTATGTTACAAGAAAACAAAATTTTTTTCCTAATTTTCCATAATTATTTAGATATTATTAATAATTTTGGACATTAAATAAAAATAATTTATTTTTTGAAAAATATAATCCGACAACATGAAACCGTAAATTGGTCAATGATGTTTAACATATTATTTTGAACACCAATAGATAAGTATTAGTATTTTTTTTACTAATTTTTTATTGGTGGAAAATAGAATTTATTAATAAAAAATTCATAAAAATAAAAATATGTACAGAAAAAAATAACTGAAACTGTGACCGCGTAGATCCGCCAACGATGTTCAACATATATTATTTTGAACACCAGTAGATAAGTATTAATATTTTTTTATTAATTTTTTATTGCTAGAAAATAGGATTTATTAATAAAAATTCATAAAAATAAAAATATATACAGAAAAAAAAACTGAAACCGAGACCAAGTAGATCGGCCAACGATGTTCAACATATATTATTTTAAACACCAGTAGATAAGTATTAATATTTTTTTTATTAATTTTTTATTGCTCTAAAATAAGATTTATTAATAAAAAATTCATAAAAATAAAAATATGTCTGAGAAAAAAAAAATCGAAACCATGACCGCGTAGATCGGCCAACGGTGTTCAACATATATTATTTTGAAATTAAACCGATTAATATTTAAGAAATGTATTTTTTATTTTTTTAAACAAAAAAAAAAAAAAAAAAATATATATATATATATATATATATATATATATATATATATATATATATATATATATATATATATATATATATATATATATATATATATATATACAAAAAAAAAAAAATGAAACCGTGGCCACGTAGATCGGCCAACGGTGTTCATCATATAATATTTTTAACACCATTTAATTAATATTTATCATATTTTTTTTAATTTTTAAATGCTGGAAAATACATTTTTTAACAGAAAATCAAAATAAAAAATATATATGCAAGAAAATAATTTCGAAAGGATGAGGTTGTAGATCCGCCTAATGACTCTCATATATATAAATTTCATGATGAACCAACATGTATTGAACATATTCATGTAAAAAAGTAAGTTTTAGGGGAAAAAACCATACCTCAAACCTTAGATTTGCAAAGAATAGGTCAAAATGAGCCTCCAACAACACTTTGATAGAAAGATTTGCAAAGAACAGAGGTTTTCGAACCTTAAATGTAAGGTTGGAGAAGAAGGAATGGAGGAGGAGAAGAAAACAGAAAGATTTGAGAAGCAAAATGAGTCTCGGTCGAGATCTCGACCGAGACTCTTATATAAAGCCTTGGACCAGTTCGAAACTGGTCGAGACCAGTCGAGAACTGGTCGAGACTGGTCGAGACCCAGTTTTGAACAGTGTTCTCATCTCGACCCTTTCGAGACAACCGAGAAGGTCGAGATCTCGACCCTTCTCGGTCGAGTTTTAAAAGACTAGTCCCCTCCACGAATTGGTTGTTCCTCTTTTTTTTATTGTTTTTTTTAAAATAATTTTTCTTTTGCTTTTATGTAGTGCTGAGGTACTTGAAGCTACCTCCAGGCCATTCCCAGCCCCCCATAGTTTCTGTTGTAGAGGCCTTTTTAGTGCTGTTTTTTTGAATGAAAATGAAGATGGACTGCTCTCTTGTGTAAGTCTCTCTCTCTTCTCTAACTTTCTCTTCTTCTTCCTTTTCCCTGAATCTAAGTTTGCCCATCCCCTTTCCCCTTTTTTTCTCCCTACTACTTGTTCTTCATTTATACATGGCAAGCACTTTCCTTTCCCCTCATTTGTCCCTAGTTTATTTCTGGTTTTGCTATAGGGTTACTAATTCCCCCCCTCTCCCTCTCTTCCCTCTTCCTTGTTGTTGTTCTGCTGGACAGCAGGTTTGCTATAGCGACTTTCCTGCATTTGTGGAATTTAATCTGCTATTACAACCCTATTCAGGTCAGCATTTTCTTTATTTCTTTGCATTGAATTGTTTCTGATTTTCTTAATATGAATGTTGGCTGCTATTGTATTAAAGGGCTTAGCCTCACAATTTTATGGTTTTTGATAAGTTACTACACATTAGTACTTGGTTAAATGCTGCCTAATGTTGAACTATTGTAGCACCCTAATGAATATTGCATAATTGAAGGCATGCAACCTAATATTTATGTTGTTCATTGCTAGTTTGTTAATATTGTCCACGTCCTATGTGCATTTCATGTATGTTGTTGCCTACCTGAACTAGAGAGTCGCTGGGTGTTCCTATTTGATTAGCGTTATTGTATTGTGGGAAGCCTTAGTTTCTAGGTTGTCGTACACCAATTTTGGTATCAGAGCCTTAGGTTTTAGTGTCTAGCTATTGCTGGTCAATGGTCCTAGCTGGGAGTCAACACCTGTATGCCGACTCATAGTGATAGAGCCCATCAAATCATGTCAAACTTTCCTAACACCCAATTGACCCCGAACAGTGGGAAATGTTTCTTCACTAGAATGAAGAAACCTTAAAAGTTCTTTAAGCAAATCAGGAATTGCTTAGAGCTGCCCATGTTGAGTTGACAACTAACAGAGCAGACCGTGTGGCACAAATTGCTAGCCTTCAAGCCATTGGTCAAATGTCCAAAATATAATAGCAAGGCTTGCTGCTTTTGAGATATCTGTCCAAAATACTGATGGACAGAAAGGCCGCAACACATAAGGCATTGGGCCGAAGTTTGAAAACCCCAATCCCGCTCTAGAAAATAATGGCAATCAAAGGTGTCACAACAACTTTGATGGTCATGACAGGATGGGGGATAATTTCATTGGACATTGCTGGGCTGAGGGTAGAGGACCAAAGTCTAGGGGCAACATTACCCTTATGGAAATGATGATGGTTCTTAACACCTTGTAAAAATGGGGTCTTAGGAAGATGGTGAAGGTAGACCTCCTTACATATGATGGCCCAAGATCGTCTTAGACTGGATTAAACACATAGATAGATACTTAATTTTTATGAAAATTTTGAGGAGATTCGCTTTAGGTTTGCAAGGATGAAACTTGCAGGAGCTGCCCAAGTTTTGGACTGTGTTAGAGTATCAGAAAGAGAGTCTAGGACATGAGCCTATCACTACTTGGGTTGAAATGCAAGAGAGGTTTCAAAAGGGAGTTCCTGCCTATCACATATGGGTTGCAATTATTGAAAGACATGGACTCCCTGAAGCAACGCAAGTTGTTAGTGACCGAGTATATGGCTAAGTTCAATGACTTGAAAATTCATAGCCATACTCGTGAGGATGTGGAGCCGACACTTTCTAGGTTCCTTACGGGACTTAGTTGTGCCATCCAGTCTCGCATGACACCTTATCTAGTTAGAGACGTCCCACAAGCTTTTTGATATCTAAGCTAAGTGTTGTGAGGTGCATGGTTTCACAACCTAAAGGCAACGATGATTGGCGACAGACCAACATCTTCATCACTTACACTTTGTCATCAGGGTAAGAATTGTTGTGTTGCCATTGACAGCAGTAGTTGCAAAACATGGTTGCCCAAAGTGCTAGTTGTGAGGATATAGGATTTTTCCCTCCAAAAGTCCTCTCTCTTGTCGCACGAAAGAAAGTGGTTTGAAAATATAAAAAATGGGAAATATAGGGTTTCCTAAAAGAGATCGTTGTCTTTCGCCTTCGATCTTGTCCATCTATGCTGGTGGACAGAAAATAATCAGAGTTGCCACCTAGAAGTAGGTCTAGGACTTATAAAATCGTCATCTCACTAAGAGAGACGTCTAATGACTCACATCTCAAGATTGGGTTCTGGTCTCCTCAAAGATTGGGCAAGCGTCAAGGTTACATTTGGGAAGGTGTTAGGTATCCAAGTCGATCAATCTGAAAATCAGTCTTCCATAGTGTTCCTTTCCAATGCGCTACTATTCTGACTATTCATGGTCAAAGGCTGTCTAAGCTTTGGGGACCCTAGGCCAAATTACTAAGTTCTTTTAATTGAATATTCAGCCAAACATGATATGCCATAAATAAAGAAAATAAACCTATTGTTGGGATCAAATGATGATTAATTAGATGGACTAATCAACCAATCTTGCGGAATTATCGAATCCTAAGGGTCTATTGGACCACAAACATATACATTGTTCGAAGGGTTAAGACCCCCTTGCACACGGCAAAAGAGTAAGCGCAAAGAATAAATGCGAGAGATAGAGAAAGAAAGAAATAATAAATGATGAATGAATAAAATAATAAAATAGAGAGACTAATAAAATGAGGCAAATAAAATAAAATAATAAAAAAATAAGGGAAATAGTAAAATAAGAAAGAAGAAATAATAATGTAAAACAAAGGGAAGGAAGAAGAAAGAAGAATAATAAAAAAATGGTAAAAGAAAGAATAAATATGAATAAAATATCAAAATAAAATTATTTGGAAGATGGAACTGAATCCAGGATTTGGGTCCCAGATTGCCTATGTATCCCAGAGAAGTCCCGAGAAACAGGTTCCCCAAGTAGTTCGAGGAAATTGGGGACAATTGATTAAATTTAAAATTGGTTTGAGAATTATTTGAAACGGACATGAAGTCTGAGTTTGAAAGCAAAGGCAAAATCCCAATTTTCAAGTTTAATTTTAAAAAAATTGGTGAAGTTTTAAAGATTTAAAACAATGGAAGAATCAAGCCCAAATGTGGGTGATATAACTGAATCTGGGACTAGTATCCTAAATAGCCTACATATCACGGAGAAGTTCTGGGAATCAAGTCCAGTAACGTAGTTCAGCAAAACCATTGTTTTAATGTCAAAAGATGAAGGTCAGATCCCATAGCAAATGAACCAAACTAAAACGATTTAGGAAAATCAACTAAACACGTCTCTAAGTTATTGCTGGATAAACCAAGCCATTTAAACTTTGGACCGAATTTGGAACATATTCCAGATTGCGTACGTATTTCGGAGGTATTGCATCTCCCAAGAATCATGTCCCCACGTAGTTTGGGCAAATGCACAGTGTCCAAAACCGATCTATAGGCGATGGCCCACTCAAAATAAAGGGTTTGAAAATACACATTCTTCTATTGCCACTAGTCTAGTAAAAAGACCACCCATAGATGAGGTTTGTGAAAACATCAGATTGTTTAAAAAAGTTGGGCCCTCCATCGAGGTCGGGCCCACGCATAGGTTTAAGAGATGAGGTCTCTTCTAAGATGACTTGTTGGAGTCGCATTATTTCAAACAATTAATTAATTGCACATACAACTTGGGGTGGGGTAACCTATGTGTGCTGTGGCTTTTAATATTACGGAGTTGCGCAAACAGGGATACATAGGAGGGGATTGGGAATGCCCTATGCTAAACCCCGGCCCGCGGTTTAAACTAGGGGTGGGTGGTCGACCAGCCGCACAAATTTGACGCTTCCCATCCCGTAGACACGTATGTGGGTGCTCACTCAGCACGTCCCCACCACAGGCAGTTTATGAAGTAATATAATGAAGAGTGAAACAAATATCAAAGCACAATAATAGACAAAGAATGCGAGACATATCATCAATGAAAAATTTAAGAGAGTAATTTTACCAGAAAAGTAGTGAAAGTAAACAAATCGAAACAAGGAATAGCAATGGATTTTTAAAATAATGGAATAAACACACACATGGACATTAGGGATGATCTAGACAAATTCATACGTAAAGCGAATCAAAACATAAGAGTAAAAAATTAGGTCCTTTATAAAAGCATGTGGACTGAACTTAAAGAAACGGTAAGATCAATGTAAGCTGAAATAAAGACCCAATGAGAGTAACTTTAACCACTATGGCAATCCACGTCATAATAAAGAATTACTGGTTGAGGGGCTGGTCTTGAGATATGGGTTGAATCACATAAGCCTAAAAAGAGTTAAAAATAAACCACTTCATAGCATAGAACTGAGCACTACAATAGATTTCAAACATTGAATTCAGTTGAAACAACAAAAAATGAAATGGGCTGAACAGCATCAAATTGATATAGAGGCCACAAATCAAGCTCAAAGAAAACATAAAACCGTAGTTGTCAAGGTGTCGTCTAGGCGTCCTTGTGACGCCTTGAAAAATTGAACGCATTGGTCGCCTAGACACCCCTTTAGGCCTCCAACACCTTGATTCGTCTTAGTGCTTTGGCAACTATGCATAAAACATCAACTAATATACAAATAATACAAACCACATGATTGTATTTACAGATGCAATTCAGTTCAGCTACAGTATGTTGAACAAAAAACTTCTTGAAATTAAATCATGGCAACAGAATTTTTAATGCCTAAGCAATGGAAGAAACACGCGCAATAGCAATCTAATATATATATATATATATATATATATATATATATATATATATATATATACCTGACTCGAGGAAATCCTGAAGATGGAGCTGTTTTGGAAATCACCAGAGAAACCAGCGAAGTATTTTACTGCGGATCGACCGCGGGAATAAAAGAAGAGAACACAGCCGTTGCTATCGTGTCGATCAAAGTAGGTACAGAGGTCTCCATTTGAACGGATCGGAAAGATGAGCTGCCTCCAATAACCCTTTGCTACTGTTTTTCTCTTTCCCCAAGAACCTCACAAAAGCCCTCACTCTACCTCTCTGCTGCGGTCTTCAACCCCTTTCTTCAAGGCCCCAATGCTCAAGAAATACCCGTTGCGGCATAGGATCCAAAGCATACGAAGGGTTCCCATTCGCAAATTTAAGAACACTGCCATTTCCATCGCGCACCATTGGGTCCACGGCAGGAGAGTTAAGGTCAATATCCAATTTTCTCTTCCCTTTCTTCAGGCTTGAAGTCGTTATCCTTCCACTATTAGTTGAAGTTCGTAGTCCAGATTTTCTGGAACACTGGTGTAAGGCTAGGGTTTTACAATCAATTTAGGTCTTAGTTTTACAATAGAATCTTTTACAATCAGTCCCAATAATAAATTAAATAACAAACCAGGAATCAACAATAGAAACTTAGCTTTTCTGGTCAATCCGACTGTTGGATGATCAAACAATTCTGGTTGATTGAAGCTTCATATGAGTATGCAACAATATCAAAATTTGGGTCGATCGGATCAAAGGTGAGAAACTTAGGTGATGTTCAAGATTTCTGCAAGAAAGAGGTTCCAGAACAGGACTGCACTTGATGGGTTGTAGGATTATTGCTCCTTTGACTCAGCGACAGTTAGGGTAGTCCCAGCAACGATTGATGCAAGTCCTTGCAGTTACAGTAGCATTACCAGATACTAAAGGGTGCTGAAATTGATAAAGGAGGGCGAGCAGCCACGATAGAGAGAAGGGTTGAAGGAGAAAAGGGGAGGGCAGGAACAATGAAGAAAAGGGGACAGATGGATTTCGGCTGCGTCTCACAGCGTAGGAGACTTAGCTTGAAATCACAAGCAAGTCCTTCTTTTTTTTTCCCTCTAAAAGCTTCTTTCTCATTCTCTTGCATTCATATATATATATATATATATATATATATATATATATATATATATATATATAAGGTAACACTTGATCAATCCTTCTTTGTGGAAACTTTACAAAGGAGGAGAGTCTAATCTTTCTTTTTTTGAAACTTTACAAAAGAAGATTTAATATTTTTATTGCTTAGTACAAACTTTCCTAAAATGAAAATAGAAACTTTTCAAAATAGAAAGATTAACTTAGGCAAATAACTAACAATAGAAATAACTAAATTTAAGCAACTTATATAATTGGTAACTTTATAGATGGTAGGTAGATTCTTTAGTAACTACATCCAAAAGAATCTCTAGTTGGGACAGCTATCCTACAGCGGTCCTAAGGTTAGCCAGCAGCCATTGACTTTAGCCATAAGCCGCAGGGGACTTAGCTGGCCTAGCGTGGCTGGGCTTGGCTTTGGTTGGGCTTGTCTTGGTGGCTTGATGGCTTGGCTCCTCCTGTGGTATACTTGTATTGCATCAAACACAAGTTCATCAGTTGAGCTGTCCTCGTTGGCCTTACAGTTCCATTACTTCCTGTTAACCCTTTCCAGAATCCACCTTTTCAACAGAATCAGGAAGACTTAATCCCTGCCTTTTGGATTCCAAAACCTTAGAGTCAGCTACCTTCTAGAATGAGAAGGTCTGTGGGTCTTGTTGGGAGTTGAAGGGTGGATTTCGTCGATTTGGCTTCGTAGTGTTTTGAAAAAAGGACAGTTCTTGGGGTTTACCTTTGAAAGCATTATGGACCAAGATTTAATTGCACAAGTCAAAGTGACATGGAACGAATGTAGCAAGCTTCTTGTCTGCCAGGGCCTTAACTTCATCTTCAATCTCTCTCAATTCCCTTCCCAGCCCAGAGCTTTTTTCTTTCAGAAGCAAATACTTATGTCTCAGGGCTCGATAATCTTTTGCAGATCTTAAGGAATCTGGCAAAAAATCCGATGTTGATTTCTCTGGCTGTTGAAATCATAGTTGCAAGGCGTCGCCTAAGCGTCCGGGCGGTTTATACAGGCCTGGGCGCCAGGGCGCCTTGTGTACATGAGAAAGGCAGTCGCCCAGGGTGCCTAGGCAACGCCTAGGTCGCCTTGGACGCCCAGAATGCCTGGGCGGCCGTCTTTTTCTCATATTTTTTCTTGATCTTTGAATTTTATTTAGGAGATTTATTAAGCCAGATAGGAACAACATTTATCAGGCAGTACTTATTTATGACTAATATCATTTAAGTAAATATTTCTTTAATTTTATATTTCATTTACTAAAGATATTATTCATAAATAAGCAAATACACCCCTATTTGAATCCAATAAAAATAGTCTAAAATTCAAATTCCAGAAGGATAAAAGTCAACCCCCCAGTTCAAGAACAAAAACCATATTTTTGGGTGCGAGGGTGATTTTCAACTTTTAAATGCTAGGTTTTTTTCTTGATATAAAAATTCTATAAATCTTATTATAATAAATCATCACTAAAAACCAAGAGTGCGCCAAAATAATCTTTTGCTTTGATGCCCAAAAAATAATTTACATTCAAACGACTTTAAACAGCATTCCCGTATTCCGAACAAGGTTTGACCCGAGTGTAACTTCTTCATTGTAACTTGGATTCAAACAATCTCGGATTTGTTGGAAAGCTGATTATGCTAGCTTTGCAACGAATTCGAGATTGCTTGAATCCGAACTATATTAAAGGAGTTACGCTCCGATCAAATTAGTTAAAAGTACGCAAATGTTAGTCATCAATAATTGTTTACTTAATTCTAGACACAATCCCAGGTCTTAGTGTACATTAGTAAACTTGGGTCCACACCACATATTAATTAAGTTATGTCTTAAATGTTGATTATTTATATAGAATGTTGCATATATATAAACATTAATATTTTAGAAATAAAAAAAATACACTGGGAACGCCTTGGTCGCCTAGGCAACGCCTAGGCGGGCGCCTAGGAGCCTAGGCACCCAGGATGGCCCCAAACGCCTTGGATTGCCTTGTCGCCTTGACAACTATGGTTGAAATGAAGGGGAACCTTCATTCTTCAGGTTTCTCTTTTGAACCTTCTGCTTGGTCTTGAACAATGAAGGAAAATTCTCCTGAACCCCTTCGACATTCTCTCCTTGCTACTGTAACATTTGGTGTAACCTGTGTTAAGGCTTCCTGTTTTTCGTAATCTTGCATTTGGGATTTCTTCCGCTGGAACATCTCAGGATCTTGCATCACTAACAGGTCACAAAATAACTCTGATTTTCAAAATCGTTGCTTCTTTCTTCTTGTGAAAGGATTCCGCAAAATTTTGCTCTAACCCCTCTTTTCTTAAATGAGCCTAAGGGTTTTTTCAAAACCCTTTTGTCTTTTTTGCCTTTCCCAAAACACCCTCTTTTCCCACTTTTTTTTTTTAATTTTTATTTTTTACTCATCTTGAATGCGGTCGCAACCGAATTTTACTAAACACATTGGGCCCAACTTGGGCCTTTGGACCAATTTAGGTTTCACATGCCTGGATTAGGCCTTAACTGTAGTTTGGGCTTGATTTCTTTCTTTCCTTGTTGCAAAGAATTAAATACCCCCTCCCCTTCGCACCTGGGTAGGACTGAAATCAGCACAACGGGGAATGCTACAAAAGTTTATTGTGGGAAACCAATAGCAAAAATGGGGTGCTGACACCAGTACTCGAATGGGACTCAAGCCAGAGGCACATCCAAAACCTTATATTGTTTCCTAGGTTGATCATGCAACAATCCCCATCACTCTAAGGTGTTTTGTTCCCTTACATGTTGCAAGATACGAGTATAGTGTGTGGTTTGATGTCTTAAAGATGGGCGTCAGTGAAATCATCCTTGGCAGGCCTTGGTTATATGACCGAGATGTTACCAATTATGGGAAGTCTAATACATATTTCTTTAATTTAAGGGGAAGAAGATTAGATTGAAAATTATCCCTCCCAAAGAGGTAAAGGTCCTAAAACACAAGGGAAGTACCTCAAAGCAAACCCCTTTGAAAACATTCGACATCATGAAACCGAAACAATTTGAAATTGAGTGTAGAAATTCTAGGTTATCTCTACTGTAGTTGCCATACAGAGTAATACCGTTTTGTCAAGCAAATTTACTGAGGCTCCTAGAGAAGTTAAACCTTTATTGAAGGAGTTTGAGCAGTTTTTTCCTAATGAGTTGCCTGATTTACCACTTATGCGTGACATCTAACACGCTATTGATTTAATTCCAAGTTCTTCACTGCCAAACTTACCTCATTACCGTATGAATCCCAAGGAACACGTCGAACTTAAACGGCAAGTGGATGAGTTGTTTCAGAGGGGATTCATCAGGTGAAGTCTTAGTCCTTGTGGGGTACCTGCTTTACTCAACGCCAAAGAAGGATGGAATGGGCGTATGTGTGTTGATAGTAAAGCCATCAACAAAATCATTGTCAAGTATAGGTTTCCTATACCTAGACTTGATGACATGTTGGACATGATGGCTAGGTCAAGAATCTTTTCTAAGATTGACCTCAAGAGCGGGTATCACCAAATTTGGGTTAGACCCAGGGATGAATGGAAGACTGCTTCGTCATGCCTTTTGATTTAACTAATGCACCTAGTACCTTTTGTGAGGGTAATGATTCAGGTGCTGCGCCCATTCAATGGTAAGTTCTTAGTAGTTTACTTTGATGACATTTTCATCTTTAGTAAAACCCAGACTACCTACCTAAATCACTTACAACAAGTCTTTCAAGTACTTCTGAAGGAAAACTTTTTGCCAATTTAAAATGTGCACATTCATGAGTGATCAGGTTATCTTCTCGGGGTTCATCGTTTCAACACAAGGAGTATCTGCAGATTTTGAAAAGGTAAGAGCAATTGTAAAGTGGCTAGAACCGACTAACATTTATGAGGTACGAAGTTTCCATGGCTTAGCTACTTTTTATAGGAGGTTCATTTACTGGTTTCGTTTTATCATGGCTCCCATTACCGAATGCATTCGAAAAGGGGGGTTCAAGTGGGTTAAGAGTGTTGCCAAAGCTTTTGTTGAAATCAAGAAGTTGATGACAAAATCACCAATCCTACATCTTCTTGATTTCTCTAAAGTCTATAAAGTGCAGTGTGATGCAACTGGTATTGGAATTCGTAGCATCCTTGCACAAGAAGGTCACCCTGTTGCTTATTTTAATGAGAAGCTTAATGAAGCTAACCAGTGATATTCCATGTATGACAAAGAATTCTATGTGGTTGTCTAGGCCCTGTAGTATTGGAGACATTACCTCTTACCGCAAGAGTTCATATTATATTCTGATCACCAGGCTCTGAAATACCTGAGCGCACAGAAGAAACTAAACCCAAGACATGTAAAATGGGTTGAATTTCTATAAGAGTACACCTTTGTTGTAAGACCCGCACTCTGAAAACCCGGTCTAAACCTTGGTTTTGTGTCATGACAGGTCTTCCGATCATCACCGGGCCAGACGGGGCAAGCGGATAACAAACAGGTACAAAATCGGACCGAAGTCGACCAATTATACCTGATTTTAGGTATACCGGTCGATGGTACCGGTCTTGGTACCGGTCGACCGGTATGACCTGCACAGCTATGTGCGGGAATCTGGAAATTGGTCTCTGCGGGTTCCGCTTTCCAGATTTCGAATCCTAGAAGTTTCCTAATCCTAGTAGGGTTACTAAACCCTATTTCTAGCCTATAAATACACCCTTAAGCCTCCTCAAATCCTTTCCATTGTCTCTCACAAACCCTAGAGAAGAGAAAGAGCTTGGAAAGGAGAAGGAGCTAGGAAGAAGAAGGAGGTGTCGCCATTACCGTTTGACGAAGCTCACGCTACGCCTGTCAACGGTAAGTGCTTGAATCCATCTTCTTATTCTGTGTTAGTTGTGTGGGTGGATCAATACCATGCAAAGTAGGTATTGATCTAAAACCCTAAATTGGCCAATAAACCCTAAGTTGCCGTCAAACCCTAGATTTGAGTTTCGAGATGATATTCATCGAAACGAGACTTGAATGAGTTGGGGATAACTCTAACTCAAAGCCTAGACTTAGAATGGATAGGAGAAACCCTGAAAATCCATGGAGGATGATCGACGGCAGTCGAAGAACCCATGTATGGTCTTCCGGAGACATACCGGTCGACCATACCGGTTGCACATAGTGCGATCGGTATGTTGCGACCGCTACCTCTCGGGAGGTTATCTGTGGGGACCGGCTGACCATACCGGTCGCCAGTCTTTCCCACAGAGCTGCGACCAGTACATGCCACCGGTCAGCTCTGTGAGGGTATTTTGTAATCCATGTTGGTTTCCGACCAACATGAAACCCTAAACAATATATTCTAATGAAACCCTAATAATATTGTAGGACTTTGTGACATATCGTTTGGACCTTGCGACGTGGAGAAAGTTATCGAACGAGTGTCAGGTAAGGGAATCTGACCTAAACTTAATAATTAATAGACAGTAAATCGTTGTTAATCATTGCATATCTATGATGTGATGTTTGTGCATATTCACATGCCATCCTTTATTTTCAGTTATTATTACTGTTCATGCATTGATAGGATGTGATTGTTAGGCATGTGATTATTTTCGTTGGTGTGTGGAGTAGGGCATGGGCCTGGGATCGCTCTTCACATTAGCATCTTTTGTAGTATTCCCGTCTTAACATGCTTGGTACGGGTGGGGTATCGGGGAAGGTCGTGGTACGGTGGTCTCCGATATTGATGTTGTCCCGGCCATTGTTATGTGGTAACCGAGGATTCCGAGTCGACGCGGGCTTGTTCACGATGCTTTAGCTCCTATCTCTATGCCGTAGGGAGTTATGTTGGGATAGGGTCTACCTGCGTATTGTTCTATCCTAGTGTGTCAGTTGCGGATAGAGTATCAGGGGAGGTGTGGGAATGCCTTAGCTCTATCTCTATGCCGTAGACGGCTGTGCTGGGATAGAGCATACATTGTTGACATATAGGATTGGTTAGTTGCGAGCCTAGTTTGCGAGCCCCGCCGGTAGGGGCTTAGGTACTGGTATGGGTAGAGTATCGGGGGAGGTGCGGGTATACCTTAGCTCTATCTCTATCCCATGATGGGTGCATGTGGGTTGGTGGTAGTGTGATCTACTGTGCGATGCCACACACTCGTGTATAGAGGTGCGGGGTCCACCAAACCTTTCTATAGCACATTGCAAACTTTAAATCAGACCACAAGATAAAATGATTGTTACTCATGCATAATATTGTGAAACGTTCGATTGTCTTCTCGAGATGTGTTGTGAGCTCACCCTTTGTGCACATCTTGTTTTAGATATGGATGTAGGTTATACTGTGGATGATTACGTGAACGCTCCGGCGTATGGAGGTGTAGCTGCTCCGGATGTACAAGCGGGGAGGACGAGCATGATGCTTCATGCGAGTGCCTTTCTCGGTGTACTGTGATGGATTTTTATTTATTTGTTTCAGTTATTTTTGGTTGGATTAAAGTGATGTAAGATATATTATATTATGTGTTTGATTTGAATAATTGAATATTTTATTTAAATTATCAATAGATACTCAGTTCATTCTATTTAAAGTCTTCCGCTGTATATTTATATTCTGATTGTGGTTATGTGTAATGGTTTGTATGGGTGGACACGGCCTATTCGAGATCCTGGTGTGAACCGTTGGTTCAATGACGGTTCACTCACACCGTTCTAGTTGGATCAGAATTGGGGTGTGACATTTGTACTCAAACATTGACTTGGTGTTGAGAATACAACACTAGATGCATTAAGCTGGTTGCACATGTTCCTCCTTCCCCTGAGTGCATAAGGTCGGGTTATTGTGCTACTCCATACGATGAGTGTTGAAGTCAGAGGTTTTGAGCGAGTCGAGGAACAATATTGTACTTGCCTAGATTTTAGTGCATCCTTCACTTCCCTGAGTGAAAATCCTCATATCACCTGCTTAGATTACTTACTTAGAGATGACTTCCGTCTCAAAGGAAGTAGGTTGTACATTCATAGGACTTTACTTTGAGATTTCCTGATCTGGGAATTGCATGCTGGTGGAGTTGCATTCATTTCGGTCTGGATAAGACCATTGCATTCGTATCATATTTTTACCACCAGACTCTGAAATACCTGAGGACACATAAGAAAGTAGATACTACCCATGACATAGAAAATGCATTGAATTTCTACAAGATTACACCTTTGTACTTAAACATCGACCTAGTGTTGAGAATACAACACTAGATGCATTAAGTCGGGTGCACTTGTTCCTCTTTCCCCTAAGTGCAAAAGGTCAGGTTAATGTGCTACTCCACACGATGAGTGTTGAAGTCATAGGTTTTGAGCAAGTCAAGGAACAATATCGTACCTGCCTAGATTTTAGTGCGTCCTTCACTTCCTTAAGTGAAATCCTCTTATCACCTGTTCAGATTACGTACTTAGAGATGTCTTCGTTTTCAAAGGTAGTAGGTTGTGCATTCCTAGAACTTCACTTTGAGATTTCCTAATTTGGGAATTACGTGTTGGTGGAGTTGCCGGCCATTTCGGTCGAGATAAGACCATTGCCTTCGTTGAGGACTGATTTTACTGGCCAGGCTTGAAGAAGGATTTGGCTTGAGTTATTAGCCAGTGTAGGACATGTCAAACTGCTATGCCACAGAAAAAAGCATTGGCTTGTATACTGATGCGTGTCGAGCACAATCAAAAATAAATTACTCTACCTATAATGAATAGTAATGATAAGTAAAGGTCGATCCACAGAGACTAGTTAATCAAATTGTCTACTTACCAAGAAAAAGGGGGGTTTTCTTCTGCAATTTAATTGACAAGAAAATTAAGTAACAAAAATTCAATGGAAGATGATGTCGATTCAAGAAAATTTATTCACGGCTACAAATTGATCACTGACATCATATATATTATTCTCTATTCAAATATTTAACCAAGGATTATCAAAAAGCCTAACAATCCTTAGCTTTCCTAATTTCATTAATTTGAGCCCAGCACACAATTTAATTCTTATTAATAAACCAATTGGTATTAAGCAATCCTCATGAATTTACTGATAGCATTACACTCTCGGAGGGAGTTAAAGATGAACAACAATCTAACAAGCGTCAGATTATTTAATTAATTCTATGTTTCTTTTAAGCAAGTAACAAAAACTTGGATCATAATTGTTCTGCTCAATTGCTATTTTTCCTGAACACCATAACAATTACGGACTATGGATTTAGGTTAGCAATAAATCACATAACTCAATCAATTAATAGGCCTCTTAATAAACTGAATCATACAGTCATTAACTTGAAAAAACAAAAAAAAACACAGATATTTAAATAGAAGAATAATTAAAATTAATAATAAAGTCTCACAATTTTACTAACCGGATTGAATTTTCCTTGAATCGACTAAAGAACTTAGCTAGATATGATAGAAAAGAAAGACAAAATAAATAAAACTATATTCTCAATAATTTTTTTGGATGCTCTATTACGTAGCATTTACATTGCTTAAATAGCCAGAGTAGAGAAGATTAAAACTGGTATGTCTAGAATTGGCAACCTTATTACATGGAACTAAAGATTAAACAAAATCCTCTTGCCTAGATTAGATAAAGAATCATTCCATCATTAACCAAATGCCACCTCTAGATTTGCCAAACTTTGTAATATTCCATAGAGGTATATATTCTCCTCAAGATTTCTGACAATCAATCAAATCCTTCCAATAGTAAACCTTCTATGTGTGGTAATCTTCCTTCTCTAGTTTCAATTCAAATCAGCTTTTCAGATCTGATTTTTGGATAACGTTTGATTTCTAGAATTCTTTCCACATTAAAAACCTGCATGAAATTCAGAAGGTCATTATTAAAAATATCAGAATTTTTTTTATTTTAAACATAAATCACCAATACTTTCTACCAATGTCTTATATATAAGGAATCATCACAAATGAGTACCATAAGACATATAATATGTTAAGTAGACTAAATATAAGGAAAATAAATATATAAAATTATGAATCCATCATATACTCCTCCTTTTGGTCCTCACATTCCATGGCAAAACCTGAATACAGACTTTGTGCTTGGTTTACCAAGAACCTTGAGAGGCCATGATTCTGTCTTATTGGTTGTAGATCGCTGCTCAAAAATGGCAAATTCATTCCATGTTCTAAGACTTCTGATGCTTCAACTGTTGCCATGCTTTTCTTCCGAGAGATTGTCAAGTATTATGGGTTACTGAAGACTATAGAGTCAGATAGGGATGTTAAGTTTACTAGTCATTTCTAGCGAACTTTGTAGCATATGTTGGGTACTAACTCTGTTTTTCTTGAGCTTTACACCTTTAGACTGATGGTCAAAGCAAGGTTAGTAATAGGAGTTTAGGTAACTTATTGTGTTGTCTCATAGGTGAGAACCTCACAAGTTGAGATTGTATTCTTACCCAGGCTGAGTTTGCATATAACCTTTCAAAGAACCGAACCAGTAACTTTTCTCCCTTTGAGATTTGTTTAGGTTACCAACTTAGGACTACCATAGATACTGTCCTTGCCATTTTTAGCTCTAGGACTTCTCTGTCAGCTAGGGGTGCAAGTTTTACCCTGACAACCCGAACCCGCCCAGGCCCGCCCTGAACCCTAGCAGGGTTGAACTCGGCCCGAACCCTGATAGGGCTGGGTTAGGGTTCAATTTTATATGAACCCTGGTAGGGTTGGGCTGGGTTAGGGTTGACCCCCTGGGTTGAACCCGGCCCAACCCGACCCTGTATATATTTGAATTTATTTATAAATATATATATGATTTGTATTTGTTCCTTGTTAAACACTTAAACTGATTTGGTTTGTATTTGTTAGGTTCTTAAAAGAATATCATAGGTTGCTTGTATTTGTCATATGTTTTAAGTTGTAATTGTTATTTGATAATTTTTTGTATGTTTAGGGTCAATCAGGGTCAATATCAGGGTCAATCTAACCCCGAATCGGGATTAATCGGGGGTTGACCCGGCCCAACCTGGCCCTGTCAGGGTCAATCAGGGCAGGTTAGGGTTAGGCCCAACCCTGTCAGGGTCAGGGTTAGGGTTTTTCAATTTTCTGACCCTGGCAGGGTTGGGCTGGGTTAGGGTTAAGTTTCAATAGTCAGGGTTGGGTTAGGGTTTTGAAAAACCCGGCCCAACCCGGCCCTGTTGCAGCCCTACTGTCAGCCTAGTCTTTTGCGCAACAAATATATGATTTGCATGCGGAGATTAGACGACGGATAACATTAAGCAATGATCAATATAAATCTAGGCTGATGTACATCGATGTCTGTAAGAATTTCAGGTGGATGATATGATGACGATCAGGATTAGATCGTAGCATTTTGTCAAAGGAAAATCGAGCAAGCTACATGCTCGTAGTGCAGTTCATTCAAGATTCTTAAAAGGGTAGATGCTAATGCCTTTGTATTTGAGTTGTCAGCTGACATGGAATCAACAACATTTTCAATGTAGAAGACTTTATTCCCTACCATGGCCCACCTACTACAATCTCTTTCTATCCAGATGATCTTGATGAATTTTTTTTTTGCCATTAAGGCCTCTGCTTCCCAAACTACTCCCCTACCTTGATGCCATCATGCCTCTGCTTCCCAAACTACTCCCTCCCCTACAACCTTTTCACTGCCTATACCCTTGTTTGATCAATGAATTGAAGTAGTTGAGGACATCCTTGAAGAGAGAATTACTTCCACATGCACTAGTGGTTCACGAGAGTTCTTGGTCAAGTGGCGCAGATGACGCGAGAGTGATTGCACATGGATTTATATCTAGGAGGTACAACTCAACCCAACCATGATTAAGTACTACACGAGTTTTTATTCACCGGAGGTGAATTCCTTTTAGTCTGAGAGAGTTGATGAGGACATCACAGTTGATCGACATTTTCGAGTGTACCAGTGGAGGCGTTGCAGGTCTCAGCCCTCCTCCCCTTTTCTATGGTTTGATGATGAGTTTCAAGGATATCATGTTGCTAGAAAGCATAGGAGCAGTAGCCTTCGTTAGATAGTAGTGATTATGTTTATTTTCTATGTCTGTTAATAATCTAATTATGTATTTCAGTTTATGTTTTTTGTCTTAGGCCCTCTTTGGATCCATTTTTATTTCTGTTTCTATTTCGATTTTCTTGCTTTTTTAGGTGTTTGGTATCATTTGTAGGTGCTATTTATGATTAACAAAAATGAAAATGGGGCCAAAAATCAAAAAGAGGTCTTGGACTCTTTTTGTTTTTGCCCAAAAATGATTTTTGGTTGTTTTTGCATATAAGTTTAATAAACATGTGTTTTTAACAAGGGTAAAATAGTAAAATTGATTTTTTTTTAATAACATTTGCTCTATCCCCTCTCTCTCCCCCACCTCTCTCCCCTTCCCGACTTTGGTCACCGCTGACAAAGAGAGAGACGACCAATCTTTCGTCCCGTCCTCTGTTCGTCTAGTCCATCACTGTATTTAAGTACTTATTGTTGGGTTGGTGTCTTATAATTGTGTGGACCCCACAGAATACAAGACACCAACCCAACAAATCTTCACCTGGCTTGGATTCTGATACCACTTGATAGGGATGAAAGCGTAACCACGAGAAAGAAACGAAGATCAAGCAAACACACAACACAGGATTTACTGTGGTTCAGCACTCAATCCGGAATGCCTACCTCCACCACAGAGAAACAGAGATTCTTTATTGCCAAGAAAACTCTCTACAATTCTCTCCACCTGACACAGTGTCCTCCTTTGCTCAGACCTTACCTAGGTTTTCCCACACAGAGATGGATTTACAGAATCAACATCAACGGATTTTCTTCAAGGTGGTTTGCAGAATCCAAGCCAGGTGGAGATTTGTTGGGTTGGTGTCTTGTATTCTGTGGGGTCCACACAATTATAAGGGTAGTATTTGTAGGGTATGAGTCTATTACATATATGGGGTAAACTTATAATTGTGGTGGGATTAGGGTTTCTAGGTTTCCCTATATATTGTCTCTGTGTGGGAAAACCTAGGTAAGGTCTGAGCAAAGGAGGACACTGTGTCAGGTGGAGAGAATTGTAGAGAGTTTTCTTGGCAATAAAGAATATCTGTTTCTCTGTGGTGGAGGTAGGCATTCCGGATTGAGTGCTGAACCACAACAAATCCTGTGTTGTGTGTTTGTTTGATCTTCATTTCATTCTCGTGGTTATGCGTTCATCCCTATCACTTATGTCTTATATTCCGTTCAACAACAATGGATAAGAGCCTTGAGACACCTTGGGTCTAGACATCATACTCACATTGATTCTGGCACTTGAACTCAATTACCCCACACAGCTCTGCTCTCAGCTCAAAGTAGTGGTGCTCTTCCCCACCTTCCAACAAGTGCCGCCCTGGCCGTACAGGAATGTCTTTACATACCTTTGTCACCACATCTGCAATAAAATACAACTCAAAAGTCAAACACCCATGCAAATGCTAACATACGCACCCAAGTGGAAATGGGGAATAAGGTTGAAAAGCTGCTTCTGGTTCAATCATGCATCTTTTGCCATACAGGGGAAACAGGGGATGAACGAAGAAGATCCACTGACCCATCCGATTGATGTAAACAGAAACAATTTTCCAGTGAAGATCACCTGCAAAATTAATACAAATTAAATGCAACCAAATTATGCACCGAAAGGCAAAAGTAATAATCCAAAATCATTCTTCCTAACCCCAATCCGGACGACGGTTGGTGGTGTTGACTCTTTGCTATCCTTTCCCCCAATCTCACATATTCGACACTCCTCTGCTGCTCCGAAGAAGATGCAAAAGTAACAGTAGGAGACGATGAGGAAGGAGAAGATAAGAAATAGGACTGCTTCTTGGAGAAGAAGATAGGAAATTATTTTAGACATATATATATCAAATCTATTTTTCTTTCTATACTTTATTTTTTATTGTAGCTACCAAACAATATTTTATTTTTATTCAAAATGATTTTCAAAAATGATTTTTGATAAATAAATAAAAAAACAGGAACAAAAATGGATCCAAGGAGAGCCCTAATCATTAGTCGTGTGTGAGGAGAGTGTTTTCTCTTAGTTGAGACCAGTCCAACCTCCTCCGCCTCCCTTAACCACCCCTCCCCCCCCCCTCCTAAAAAAAAGGCAATGGTTTCTGTTGTAGGACATTAAGATGGACTGCTCTCTTGTGTAAGTTTCTCTCTCCTCTAACTTTTTCTTCTTCGTTCTCCCTGCATCGAATTCTGCCCATCCCCTTTCCCCTTTTTTCTCCCTACTTCTTGTTCTTCATTTATATATGAGAAACACTTCCCTTTCCCCCTCATACATCCTTAGTTTATTTCTGGAAATGCTTTAGGGTTACTTCTTGCTTCCCTCCAACGAATTCTCTCCCTGCATTTTATAACCTCCATGACCGTTCTTTGTTGTTGTTCTGCTGGACAGCAGGTTTGCTGTAGTGACTTTCCTGCATATGTGGAATTTCATCTCCTGTTACAGCCTGTTCAGGTCAGCTTTTTCTTTATTCCTTTCATTGAACTATATTTTCTTAATATGAATGTTGGCTGCTACTGTATTAAAGGACCAATTTAGGGTTCTTAAAAGGTAACTGCACATTAGTACTTGGTTGAATGCTGCCTAATGTTGAACTACTGTTGCACCCTAATGAATACTGCTAAATTGAAGGCATGTAGCCTCATATTTAAATTGTTCATTGCTAGTTTGTTATTGTTGTCCACCTCCTATGTGTTTTTCATGTATGCTACTGCCCACCTGAATTAGACAGCCGTCTCTTTAGGTTGTCCTACATCATAATCTTAATCTTCTTAGCTCATTTGGTAATGTTTGTCTCTAGGGACTTTTCTTCTCTGATATATAAATTTTATACTTGGGTAAAAATTCAGAACCCAGCTGAAGATAGTTTGGTGGAACAGTTATGCATTTTTTCTGAACCCATTGGGCATAGTCATGGTTGTTGTTAGATTTATGTGAGCTTAATTAATTACCTAAACTAGTTAATTCAGTAGGAGTCTGATTGACACAGTATAACCGGTTTGGTTTGGTTCATCACACGGTATGAGATAGGTTTGGTAACCCTAATTCTATTGTGGGAAGGGTTTTAGGGTTACATCTGTATTCTATAAATACAGGGTTAGAGTCCACACAGCCACGGTTAATCAGTTCTCTGCACCCATTAGCAAGAGACATCAGGATATCCTCTGGAGGCTGTGGAAGACTGTAGCCGAGGGATTTCGATCAAAGCTTGGACCGTCGTGGAGTGTATGGAAATTAATCTCTACACAAACAGGTATGTCTTTATATTCATTGTTTATGGCTTCTCTATTGTGTTCTAGGGCTACTGTATGGGATTGGAATGGGTTTCATTGAAACCCTAAACATATAATTTTCTAACAGTTGGTATCAGAGCCAACCATACAGACCTAGAATCGATGGAGATCGATTATAAAGACTGATGATTAATGGTTAAATTGAAAGAGAAAATTTTCTCAAGTTTTGGATCGAATCTCGATCAGATCTATCGGAGTTTTCTATAAATGAAATTTTTTTCGACTGAAAAAATAAAGCAAGATATATACCGTTGGAAAGGTCTCGAAGAGACGGAGCCGGCGATATAAAAATCACCGACATTGACCGCCGGATGCGTCGGCAATCGCTGGCTGAATCCGCGAGTGAGATCCACTCGCGGGTTCACTCGCGGGTGGGAGAAAAAAAAAAAAAAAAAAAAAACTGACGACGCCGAGTCATTGCCGGGTCGACTCGGCGCCGAATCGCTAACCCTAACGGGTTAGCTGGTGACTCGGGCCGAGTCCACCCAGCCCAGACCGGTCCTGCCAGGGATGGTCAGGTCCGGCGGACCCGACCCGAACCCGAATTTCTGCCCGATGGGTTGATTCGAATCCGAAAATTTGCCCCGATGGTTTAACCCGAGAAGCCCCGGTCTTCTGGACCCGATGGGTTAAACCGTAACCCGGTTTTTGACCCGATAACTTGCCCCGGAAACCCTTTTTGACCCGTTTACCCAAAAAATTGAACCGGGTTGAACCGGTGGTTTGGCTCTGCGAACCAACTCTTTGGTTCAACCCTGCCAGACCAAAGCATTTCGGTTTGAAGGAATTAAAAAAAAAATTTAAAATATTCGGTTCGGTTTAAACCTAACCGAACCAAATTGACCCAGACCGACCTGTAAGGCTCATAAGGGCCTGTTTGGTTTCTATTTTTAAACAAAAGAACATTAAACAGTGATTCTGGGAGCTAGGAATGTCGGATTGACCTCCGGTTTATTTCGTTGGACTCCATTTTTTATGCTCTTCATTCTGATATATATTTTGGTACATTTTGATGCATTGAAAAAAATATGTTATTATGGAAAAATGTCCTATGGGAACTCGATTTGCAATATTTTTGTTGATTTTTCTTAAAGTTATTGTACAAAATTGATTGATTGAGCTAATGTGCATGTTCATATGAATGTTTAGACTTGTAAAATTGTATTTTAAAGCATTCATGGTTAAATAAATATCCCACATAAGCTGCAGTTTAGGATTTGTTCATATCATGGTGGAACTTGGTGTGACCACCAAAGTGGCAACCTTGTTTTATTATGATGTGTTCAAATTCTAGAATATGTATTTGTAAATGCTTCAGTTTTGATAATGTTCACCCAAAGATGATATTGTCAAAGTTTATTCAAATTATGATTTATACCTATTGTGTAAGGATTATGGTGTGACCACCAAAGTGGCAACCTTAGTTCTATCATAATATGCTCAAATCTAGTATTTATGCATTTACAAACTACTGTAAGGAAATATAGTGTTCATACAAAAGTGACACTAACATACATCAGTATCAGTTTTTGATGATAAGAGATGGTATTCGAAATGTGAGGAAATACAAGGTAGAGCTGTTAACTATTAATGATAAGCTTAAAGATAAGTGAATATTTGTAGGTTCATTAAAACCTATATAAGTGACATTTTAGACTTTTCACTTCCTCACAAGAATTGTACAGTCAGATCCTGATGACCTATAGTACTCAAAAATATAGTGAACCCTAAAGTGAAAGAACTAAGGATAAAAGTTCAAAGAAAAGAGAAAAATATGAATGCCAATGTCATAGTGCATAATATATACTCAGACAAAGGCAAGTTGTAAAAGGGGTAGGAAAATCCATAGAAAAAAAATATATTTTTTTCATGGAATAGTCAAAAACTTTATGACAAAGAATTAGACATTAAAAAAGTACAAGATAAAATGGATCTAAGTAGAATAAAATTCTTGAGGAGTGACTGAGAAGGGACATGTAAAGAAAGATTTATATAGCTGGACAGCTTAAGTGAAAAAGGAATAAGGATTATGAAACTTCTGAGCAAGAATGTGCAGTATATTGGATACTCAAGCATTAATCTTTAATTTATTATATCTTTAGAAGTTAAACTGCATATTGTAATCTTCCACCCTGGTCATAAGGGTTTATGACTGTTGTCCAAAGAAAGATTAGAAAGAATAATATTCGGAAATTCTCCTTCCAAGGTTTATTACATGTATATATGTGAGAATTAATTAAAAGAGAAGATAACAAGATTAAAGTAAGTAAAGGTTATTCACAACAAGGATTTATTGGACTTGGTGGATATCGAGATTTCATTTAGGACTTCTTGTCACAGTTTAGTCTATGATTGTTTTTCCAAATAATGAAAATTAAGGTGGAAAAACTTTTATTAAAAGAACTAAAACTGTTGGATTTGAATGAGAGAGTTTTGGGAGACCATGTGATACTGGTTTATTTCCTGATAAATTTAAGCAAGTGTTTCCAAAAGCCTAATAATGTATTTGATCCTGTAAGGAAAGAATTGATATTGCAGCCTATATTATTAATAGAGTGCTAGTTAATCAGATTTCAGTTTCAGTTTAAGGTATCTTCTTGTTATGAGACTGTAGAACTGATATGATTTCATAATACTCGTGGGAGAGTGATTATTTAGGACATTGAGTTGTCATATTATGGGATGTTAAAATAGGCCCAAGAAACTTAAAGTTTGATGAGACCACCTGAAAATGGGTGTGAAGCAACCAGTTGAGATACCAGAAATGCTTCAGCCATAATAGTAGAGCCAGATGAGGCAATGGAGAGATATACTGGACTATGTAAATCTGTGATTTCATCCAAAAACATGTTGTACTTCAAAATAGTTGTTTTTGGTAATGGACAAAAATGAAGATCCTAATGATTTTGAGCAAGTAATTAGGAATGAAATTGTTCTTGAATGTTTAATGATCATAAGGGATGTGTTGTTGTCTATGAACAATAACGAGACTTGGAATTTATGTTTTTGTCAATGAGTGGTGTACTCATAGGCTAAAAATGGATATACAATAAATTGTGTGATTCCAGTGGGAGAATTGATTGCTACAAAGTAAAATTTATAGCAAAGTGGAATCACACAAAGGGAAGAGAAAGAGAACTTCAAATTTTGAGATTTATTTTGGAGTTGCATCAGGTAAATGTAAAGATCATTTTGATCAAAGAAAATGTTTATATATTTTAATCACAATGTTTTGTGGTAAGGATAAAGAAGATATGTTTTGTAGACTTATAAAGTTAATCTGTGGATTAAACGGGTATCTGGGTAATGGTATTTGAAGTTTGACAGGGTTGTATCTTTTTTCAACTTTGTTGAAATTGTCATTGACCATTGTATATATCTATAGATCAGTGGGGGTGGATTCATTTCCTTATCATGTGTGTTGATGATTTTCATTGGCCTGTAGTGACATGGTTTACTAGTTGAAATCAATGTTTTTCTGTCTGATAACTTCGACATGTAAAACTGTATGAGCAAGTACCTTTGTACCTGGAATTGAGTTTGCTCGTGATAGAAAAAATAAAATTCTGGATTTATCTCAAAGTATAAATACTGTTCGTGTTTTTGAATGGTTCAGTATGGATGTATAACTAGTAAGTTACGGATGCTAAGATCAGTAAAGGAGATAAATTGATAGAATTGTAAGCAAAGAATGATACTGAGTATTAGCATCTATAATGCAATAAAGAGCTTGATATATGTTTAAGGTTGTAATATTTTCATATAGCCTTTTTCATTGAGTGTCATAGCATGTTTTCAGTTGGATGCTGGTATAGCTTACTGGACAATGGAAAAAAGGAAGGTCATGCGGTATATGCAGAGGACCAAAGATCATAAGTTCATTTATAAAAGTAGTGACACTCTAGGCTATTTTGATGTAATTTATAATGATTGTATTGATGATAAGAAATCAACTTCAAGGTTCATTGTCATGGTGATAGGGTTTTGTAACTCTAAGTAAAGATAACAAGCAAGATATCTTGTGTGAAAATTTATTCTCTAATTTGGAGATTGTAGACTCCACTTCTAAATCTATTGAGATGTATTCTGACAGTGGTTCAGCTGTGTTCTTCTCAAAGAATAATATGAAATCTAGTATTTCAAAGCATAATGGAGATCGAATCTCTTGAAGTAAGAAAGATGTCAAAAGATTTCATATCATTATAGATTCTTGGACGAAGGTTTTGTCAGTGGGAGTCTTTAAGGGATGGTATGTCCAATATAAGAATGGATGAAAACAAATAATTTTATTAGAGGCTTAAGTGGTCAAAGATCTGGGAATCAGTGGGAGTCTCTAGATATGCTTAATCAGTGGGAGACTCTTTATGTTTATACTTGTGTTTTCATATTGTTTACTGTGCTTGATTGTATTGCTCATGGTTTGATGGTACAGTTTTTTTTGTAATTATGATTTTGTTTACATTAGCATTTGCGTTATTGCTATTTTGCATACATAGTTATGTGTTTGACATGTCACAGATATGAGGCAGTATTTAGCCAAAGTTTCAAGGCAGTATTTAGCCAAAGTTTCAAGGCAGTATTCAGCTAGATATATAAGGCAGTATTCAGCCAAGATAAGAGGCGGTATTCAGCCATACAAATAATGACGATAAGTCAAAGTCTGGTATTAATCTAAGCTAGAAGCGGTTTGCCATAAAAGGATAATATCAAAGAATAAAGGCGGTGTCTAGCCAAAGTATGGTATTATAATTTCGAAATATTTAAATACCATGTTAAGTTGCCCATAAAGGTTTTGGGGCACTTTGATTAAGGTTTTTTAATCAAGTTTGGACTCGCATGGGAGTTTACTTTCATGCATTATCTCAGGCGATTCATGTATTGAGTAGACCTCTGTTGTGGCTGACAGAAGTTTATACACCATATGTTAAGGTGTATTATTCGTTGTTGCTCGCATTGGAAAGCTTGATGGATGTTTCAAAGTTAGTGACGATTTAGTGTGTTGGATTCCGTGGCCACACTGGTTGACGATAGTTTTGTAATTAATATAGCCCAAGTGGGAGATTGTTAGATTTATGTGGGCTTAATTAATTACCTAAACTAGTTAATTCAGTGGGAGTCTGATTGACACGGTATAACCGGTTTGGTTTGGTTCGTCACACGGTATGAGATAGGTTTGGTAACCCTAATTCTATTGTAGGAAGGGTTTTAGGGTTACATCTGTATTCTATAAATACAGGGTTAGAGTCCCCACAGCCACGATTAATCAGTTCTCTGCACCCATTAGCAAGAGACGTCAGGATATCCTCTGGAGGCTGTGGAAGACTGTAGCCGAGGGATTTCGATCAAACCTTGGAGCGTCGTGGAGCGTATGGAAATTAATCTCTACACAAACAAGTATGTCTTTATATTCATTGTTTATGGCTTCTCTATTGTATTCTAGGGCTACTGTATGGGATTGGAATGAGTTTCATTGAAACCCTAAACATATAATTTTCTAACAGAGTAGTCATGGTTGAGTTCGTTATCTCAATGGTTGTTAAGACAGATGTTAAGATCTTGAGTCCATGGGGACATATTGCCCTCAGAAGTTAGAATGTTAACCAGTCAGATACCCTTTTTATAAACAATCTTGCATTGTGCCTAGGTTGGTTGATGATCAGTCAAATAGAGATTGTGGCTTAGGGTGCTTGTTGTCTAGCATCTTTCTTTCACTTTAGTTTTATTTTGATTTTTGTGGATCTTTCCTTTCTGGAACTATATCCATTTTTTTTTTTTTTTTTTTTGTATTCCGCTTGATATTTTCTTCCCTTATGTATTTCTTCCTGCTTTGTAAGGTCCTCATGACCAACAAGAGAAGAGAAGGATCCTCCACCAGTCTAGGTTCTTGCTTTTCAACAGCCCCAATTCTTGCCATTTTGGTATTTCTTAATGATGGCTTGGTAGTTTAGACAATTTTGATTAAGGTTGTGCGTGGGTGTAGAACATAAATTGCCAGCCCTGGCCTGATTGTTCTGGTGGCTGAAGCACCAGCACCAATGTGAGAGAGATAACTTCTAATGACTTGGACTATCTGATGTTCAATTACCATGTGATGGGTTGAAGCTTATGTCTCCATGGTATTGTTATCCTGGTTTATGCCATCTATTCCATATGGAGTAGGCCTCTCCTTCTGCTACTGAATCCCCATTGGAATCGGTGGGGAGAAGACCAAACCATCTTGTCTTTTGGAGGACTCATAACCAGTTTCTAGATTTAGAAAATATGAATTTGTAGTTTTGTCTTGCCTTCTTTTCACTACAGCTCTGTCAAGTAATATGTAGTATTAAGATTTACTTGCAAATTCATTGGGCGGTGACTCATAGGACTGATATTTGTTGCTTTGAGCCTTTGTGTGGGAGATTTGATGAAGCAAAGGAAAGAGCTCTATAGATGCTGGAGCATGTATTGGCTAAAGCTACGTGGGGCAATTCAAAGCAAGACTGAGGCTCGGGGATTATTTTTAAGACCTAGGCAGCTAGGAAATCTCCGAGTTAAATGCTGAAAGATACAAGCCGGCAGAGCGGAATGAAGGAGAGGGTTTTTGAAGGTGAAATTTCGACGTAGTGAATGAAGGGAAATTTAATTAGGATCGTATAGCGAGCGGACTTGTATGATGGTTTATCTTAGTCTTAGATTATGGTGATTGGGATGTATCCAATGTATTATATAACTACAAATTATTTATTCATATTCTATAAAATTTATGATCAGTTATTGGCATTTGTTATAATATAAGGGATTATTTAATTTTGATGAACTTTCTGTTTTCTTGATGAAATTGGATGGGTTGTAAACTTTTTAAGTTTATTTCCTGGTTGAGTGTTTATCATCCTGTGAGATTGGTGGGTTATTTGTTTATCCATTGTTGGTTGATCTACTTGAGCTTTTTTAGGTGATTGCAATCTCACCATCTTCCATGCTCCGTTTGGGGGTAAAATTTAACAACTTATAATTAGAAATGCCAGGGGCACGCGGCGTCTCAGAGTCTGACTGAACAATGCTCAATTTTTGAGAACATTTCCCTTTTTCTTCTTTTAATGGAATCCTTCGTGAGAACATTGGTTTCTATGATTTCATCTTGGTAAACTAGACAGAGCAGTGGAGTACAAATCATATCACAAATTTGTAGTAATTAGCTTGATTGTCTTCTATGTCCTTGATTCAGATGATTTAGTACTTTTAAGCTCTAGCCACTTTTGTATGTCATTATCATCTCGATAGTTCTGATTGGACTCGAGTTGTAACATGTATGGAATTTAAAGTATAAAGCTGAATGTCAATGTATTATTAATTGAATTACAAACTAATGTGCTCTCTCTCTCTCTCTCTCTCTCTCTCTCTCTCTCTCTCTCTCTCTCTCTCATGCGTGTATGCACACATAAACACACACGCACACACATACACGTATAAACGTGCACGCACATGCACAATCTGGTATGGAAATAGAATGCCACTGAATCATGTAGATCTTAGTCTTGATGAAATTAGTTTTGAGCAAGGATTGGTTCATTTTCCTTAACTGGGTTTGTCACTGGGAATTGAATTCCATACCACCAATCCCAGTCATTTACCTGGGGTCATCTGGTCACTGGCCTCTGGCATGAACTTTTCTTGATGTTTAGTGTGTACAAACATCCCTTCCATTAGTGGCTATGACTATCGAATTCGTTCAACATATCAATGAATCCCTGGCCTTCACAGAATAGGAATCATTTTGGCAAGGGAATTTTTATTTCGATGCCCTGTTATGATAAGAGTACCCATTTTAAGCTACATGGGCGGATGATGTGGTGATTCTGACACAGGCCAATTTCTGGAGTTTCCACATGTTAGGGAAATCTCCCACGTCACCAATGACATGGCAACAACTAGGATCCAAGTATCCACGTCAATACCTGGACGTTCCCATAAATCCAACCAATGGATAAGGACAAAAGCACCATTTCTACAACTTTACAAGGATACTTCGGTCATCACACATCAAACAAGGGTAAAAGCGGCATTTACAAAGATACACTATTGACTATAAATACCACGAATCCCGAGATTTCAGGTACTTCTACATTTATTATTCTTTCTTGGGATTATCGCTCTGACACCTCGGACTGAGAATCTCTCACCTACCCCATTTAAATATTGTTGTGGGCTCGGATGCCAAGCTCATCGACTGTTCATAGAGCCCTAACTTAGGCATCGGAGTGGACCCGAGGCCATAGGCCCGCCTCCCTCTTGTCTTTGCTTGTGTTGCAAGTCTAGTCACTGTGGTGGACCTCGGATACGGATTTGGACCGAAACAGTTTGGCGCCCACTGTGGTGGCCCTAAGCGATTTGACGTCGGAAGATAAAAGTCAAAGAGAAATCCTGAGGTATGAGCCCAAGGAGAAAAAGAAGTCATATGGTTAATCCCAACCCCTCTTTAATTGAACAACGGCCGGCCAACCCAGAAGATGAAGATAGGTTGGAACCTAGACCGCAGAGGGAGAGAGGGAAGAGTGCGGCAAATCAAGTGCCCCCATCGGAGGCATTCGTCACCTATGAACAATTCGAAACCATAACTCAGTAGCTCGGAATATTAACTAGATTTGTCCAAGGACTTCAACCTCCAGTCGCTGAGGCAACTTCTCGCCCACCAGTGGGAGTCATCCCTCCGATCAACTCTCATAGAGAGACTGACCTTCCCCCGGAACCTCCTCCGGACAATCGTTCTGGGCAATACAGAGGTAGACCCATCAGAGATGGGATTAGAGCGCCCCCGGGTCCGGAAGTAAGTGGAACGGGATCAACCTCACAACGTAGGAGGATACTTGTTCGAGAGAGGTTAGGTCCACTGCCGAGAGCAACACTTGGGCGAGGTGAAGATGCCTTGGAAGAACTTTTTTGGTTCCACGACAAGCGCCGCTATTAGAGGTTGTCATGGGTCCAGAGGACAAGCAGAAAGCGCCCATGGATCCAGAGGTAGCCGTGAAAATAATGGACCAGCTAGCACTCTTGCACCGGAAGGTCGAGACAATGGAAAAGGCTAGTATGACCCCGGATGAAGACAGGGATTACTCTATAGACAACCCTCTCACTGATATTCTTATGAGGGTCCCCTTGCCAAAGCGGTTCAGCATGCCACCCGTGGATTCCTACGATGGATCCACCGATTCGGTTGAGCATTTGAACACTTTCGTGGGGGCGATGGTCCTCCACGCGAACCCAGATGTTATCATGTGTAGGGCCTTCCCCTTTACTCTAAAAGGTGCGGGTAGGATGTGGTTTAACAACCTGCCTCCGAGATCAATTGACTCTTTCAAGACCATGGGAAAGCTATTCAAAATGCATTTTCAGGGAAGTAGGGTGCAACGGAAGACAAACGCACATCTCATGAACATGAGACAAAGGCCTGATGAGACTCTGCGGGCTTTCTTGGCCAGATTCAACTTGGAGGTACTCCAGGTAAAGGACATAGAAGAGTCAATTCACTTCGCTACTTTGAGGGCGGTTGTCACTGATCCAAAGCTTAGATTCTTTATCGCAAAAAAAGAACTGGCTGACTTGCAAGAGCTCTTGGCTCAGTGTGAGAAGTTTGCCACCGATGAAATCTACGAAGCCAACAAAGGCTTAGTCGATGTTCCAAGCAAGAGAACAAATGAAGGAAGAGACTTCACACGACCAGGGGAGCACAAGAAGTCGAGAAGATAGGAAGCTAGAGCTCGCGGCATAATCCATAAGAAATTTAATGATTACACTCCGCTCAATAGGCCCCTCGAAGACGTCTACACGCTCATTGCTAAAGACGGATATCTCCAAAGACCCTAGAAGATTTTAACCGGAGCATGGAGAAGAAATCCAAACAAGTATTGTCATTACCACCGTGACATCGGTCATACCATCGACGAATGTTGGAACTTGCAGGCAGAAATCGAAGACCTCATTAGAAGAGGATATTATACGCAGTATATGGATCACAATGCTCCAAGGGTACCAGCAACACCAGGGGAGGACCAGAGGAGACCACCCCTCCCACCACGGGAGAGAACTCCCGAAAAGGAGCAGAGAAGGATAGAAAGGAGAGAACCCATGAGGGTAGAGAGAAGAGAAGATCGAAGAAATCCTCCAAGAGAGGAAAGAAGAAGAGAAGGGGTGAACAAGCCCCAGTATCCGGACCGATGTCCTGAGCAGCAACCATGTCAACAGGAAGAAAGGCGAGAAAGAGGATAAACCCCGACAAATAGGGACGTCGGTGTCCTCCGCTGTCAGTTTGCCTTTACACTTGACCCAACCCCTCAACAAGTGCATGAAAAGGGAAGGGTACTGAACTCCTTAGAAACAAGGGGGAGAACCCGGCTCAGGATCGACCCCAGGATCCCACGGCAACGCCAGGACGAGACTCGTCTGCTGCCACCATTGCTAGTCCTTGATCCACCACCAACAGTAGACTCGCCCTATGATCATGTGGGTGCCATCAGAATTGCGGAGCTGGGGTATATCCCACCAAAGAGGAAGTGAGCATCGAGGGTACCAGAGATCAGGTCGGTAGAAGAAGAGGTTACAAAAATTGACCGACTCCTTTCGGCCGAGGCGGCCACCTCAGCCGTGGTCAAAAATTTAAAGTATAACCCCTCTAAGGATGGGCGAAAAATGATGACTATCACTAGGGGACCCGCAGCTGGCAATACATCCGCCAAGGTAGAAAGGCCTATGCGAGGAGTGTAAAATCTACAGAATGGCCCGGTAAGAGGGCACGCACAAGAGACTTCCTGACCGTCAACGACGAAGATTTGTGCGGCCTAGAATTACCTCATGAAGACGCCATTGTTATCACCCTACGGATAGAAGACAGCGATGTCCATAAGATAATGGTTGACACTGGCAGTTCTGCCGACATCATATATTTGCAGGCCTTCCAACGCATGGAAATTCCCCCCGAGCGTCTACTACCTGTGAATTACCCTTTGGTCAGTTTCTCAGGTGATCTCGTCACAGTAAAGGGATCCATCCGGTTGCTTGTCAGGGCTGGTAGTTACCCTAGAGAATCTAGGGTCATGATGAACTTCCTGATAGTCGACGTCCCATCCTCTTACAATGCATTGCTGGGGAGACCAGATATGATTGCACTTCGGTCGGTCCCCTCTCCATACCACTTGGTAATCAAATTCCCCACATCTAGAGGAGCCGGTAAATGTTGGACAGACCAACTCGTTTCACGAAAGTGTTAACTCTGCCGAACTCACTGATTATAAAAAATCAGCCCAGACCTTGCATGTTCACATTTAAGATTTGCGGGACGATCCCAAGCAATAGAGAGGGTCCCCCGCCGAAGATCTAATCCAAGTCCCTCTGGTGGAAGGAAATCCAGAAAAAAGATGATCCAGATAGGGTCGTCGCTCATAAAACCACGGAGAACAGAGCTGATAAATTTCTTAAGGACAAATGCAGACATTTTTGCCTGGTCTGTAGCCGATATGCCTGGAATACCACGAGAAATTACACAACATTGCTTGAATATTGACCCTTGGCACCTGCCAGTACGACAAAAGAAAAGAACGTTTCCTACATTCGACATCGTCTAATCGACGACAAAGTCGAGAAATTATTACAGGCCAAATTCATCAGAGAAATCCATTATCCAGAATGGCTTGCAAACGTCGTCATGGTTCCCAAGACGGGAGACAAATGGTGAATATGCATTGATTTCACAGACTTGAACAAAGCGTGCCCAAAGGACATCTTCCCTCTCCCTCAGATCGATCAACTGATCGATGCTAACGCTGGACATGCGCAGTTGAGTTTCATGGATGCCTACTCTGGCTACAATCAGATCCGAATGTACCCGATCGATGCGGAGAAAATTTCCTTCGTCACCAATCGAGGCCTCTTCTACTACGATGTCATGCCTTTTGGTCTCAAGAATGCTGGGGCCACATATCAAAGACTAGTAAGTAAGATATTCGAAAGGCAGATCGGAAAGAATGTAGAAGTATACATTGACGACATGTTTGTGAAGAGCCTAGTTGGCGGGGATCATATTAAGGATATGGAGGAAGCATTTGGAGTGCTAAGGCAGCACAGAATGCGCCTCAACCCTACCAAATATGCATTTGGAGTCGTTTCTGGAAAGTTCCTCGTATTTATGGTGTCCAGCTGCGGTATTGAGCCCAACCCCACAAAGATTACAGCCATTCTCAGCATGCCAGCGCCGTCTAGAGTAAAGCAAGTATAAGAACTTACTGGATGAGTAGCCGCACTAAGCAGATTCATGTCCCGCTCGACAGACAAATGTCTCCCCTTCTTCCAGACTCTTAAGGGCAACAAGGCCTTTGAGTGGACCGTCGAATGCCAACAGGTGTTCGAGGAACTAAAGGCTTACTTAGCATCTCCTCCACTGTTGGTTAAGCCCGAGATTGAAGACATATTGGAGCTATACTTGGCAATATCTTCAAAGGCGGTTAGTGCCGTATTTATGAAGGAGGTAGATGGCGCACAACAACTGATATACTATATCGGTAAGATTCTACTGGAGGTTGAAACTCGATACCAGTTTATCGAGAAAGTTGCTCTGGCACTGGTCACGTTAGTAAGAAAGCTCCGGCCCTACTTCCAAGCACACTCCATCAACATCCTAACTGACCAGCCTCTGAAGAAAATTTTAACGAGGCCAAATGTCTCTGGCCGGGTGATCAATTGGGTTGTCGAATTGGGAGAATTGGATATCAGTTACAAGCCTTGCACAGCCATTAAGGCTCAAACCTTGGTCGATTTTCTAATCGAATCATCTCTTCCTGGAGAGGCAGAGGAAGGAGCAGAAAGCAAAGGCAAAGAAAGTACATTACAACCGTGGACCTTATTTGTCGATGGAGCCTCGAACAAGACCCAGTGCGGTGCTGGTTTTATACTCACAAGCCTCGAAGGCTTTTAGATTTGATATGCCCTTCGGTTCAAATTTCAGGCGTCAAACAATGCAGCCGAGAATGAAGCCTTGATCGCTAGACTACGCCTAGCCAAGGTAGTAATGGCAAGGAGGATTGAGGCATCCAGCGACTCTCAATTGGTAGTACGACAGGTAAATGGGGAGTACGAGGCAAAGAAAGTCAATATGACAGCATACTTACGAAATGTATAAGAGGCAGCCTCAGTTTTTGATAGTTTCACCTTAAACCACATACTTAGGGATCAAAACACATAGGCAGACACCCTTTCCAAATTGGCCACCTCAGATTTATCAGACCTTGATCACTCGGTGTATACCGAAACCTTACTACAGTCAACAGTGGATCCAAATTCCAAAATGGTAATGCCAGCCACGGCAGAACAATCATGGATAGATCCAATTTATTCATTTCTCAGAAAAGGCATCCTCTCGGAAGAAAAAAAGAATGCCCTGAGCTGGCCGAGGTGGCCAGCTTTGTCGGATAGACCGAGGTAAAAAAAAAAATTCCGAAAAATCCCGACCTGAGCCGGCCGAGGTGGCCAGCTCCGTCGGGCGACCTTAGTCTGGCGACCCTAGTGAAAAAAAAAAAAAAAAAAAAAAAAAAAAGAGAAAAAAGAGAGAGAGAGAGAGAGAGAAGAGAAAAAGAACACATGAGCTCGGCCATGTGACATAAGGTCATTTCTTGCTCAGTCAAATCTTACAGATTTACCAGAACAACGAGGCAAGTGTTGGGAGAGCATTCTTTTTTTCACTTGCTCAGTCGAACCTTACAGATTCATCAGAGCAATGAGGCAAGTGTTAGGGAAATCTCCCACGTCACCAATGACATGGTGACAGCTAGGATCCAAGCATCCACGTCAATACCCGGACGTTCCCATAAATCCAACCAATGGATAAGGACAAAAACGTCATTTCTACAGCTTTACAAGGATACTTCGGTCATCATACATCAAACAAGGATAAAAACGGCATTTACAAAGATACACTGATCACTATAAATACCACAAATCCCGAGATTTCAGGTACTTCTACATTTATTACTCTTTCTTGGGATTATTGCTCTGACACCTGGACTGAGAATCTCTCACCTACCCCATTTAAATATTGTTGCGGGTTCGAATACCAAGTCCATCGACCGTTCACAGAACCCTAACTTAGGCCTCCCCCTTGTCTTTGCTTGTCTTGCAGGTCTAGTCAACATGGTGGACCTCGAATACAGATTTAGGCCGAAACACCACGTGTCAAATTTTAGGTTCAAATTCAGTTGCTTCCGATGTATGTCCGTTCATGCTTGCATTTATTAGCTGTGTGTATGTCTATGACCCTCCATTAGTCCCTAAACCCCATTTGGGCTACATACATGTATGTAGGGAGACATGGGATCTACCCCCTCCACAAAATCTGAGTCATCAAGTTCCCATTGAAATTGGATCTACACCCAATCTGATCTACCACATGGCTGATATTTGGCCTGTAGTGGAAATGTGTGCCCGGAAAGGGTAATTTCATGTTCTTGTTTTTGATTTGTGGTTCTAAGAAAAGGTTTCTGCAGAATAACTCTAGACTTTTCTGATAAGTGGCACTCATGATTTTCCAGAATCCATACTCCGTCAACATCCTTTTGGCTGGCTATGACAAGGAGACTGGCCCTTCACTATACTACATTGACTACATTGCTACATTTCACAAGATCGAGAAAGGGGCATTTGGTTGTGGATCCTATTTCTCTCTTTCCATGATGGATAGACACTACCACAGTGGGATGTCATTGGAAGAAGCAGTCGATTTGGTTGACAAATGCATACTGGAGATCAGGACCCGGTTGGTTGTGGCGCCACCAAATTTTGTTATCAAAATAGTTGACAGAGATGGAGCAAGAGAGTATGCCTGGCGTGAATCCATTAAAGACACTGGTGTTTCTTCAGTCTGAGCACAGTTTTGTTTATTCACTTGAACCATTACCCCTTTTTTTGTGCTCTTCCAAAATATGGGGTACTGTTTGTTCATGGAACAAAAACTTTTGCACTTTGTTGAATCTTTTTTTTGGTAATAGCTTTCTTGAGTGTTCAAAATTGTTGAAATGTCATGTATACATGCATTATTATGGTTGCAGCCTCAGAGAGGAGTTTAGCTTTAAAGTGGGGAAAGGACATCAAAGGACTGGTTACTTGGTAGGCTTATTTTGGAATTCTGTAGGATAAGATACATTATTTTAGGGGAAGGGTTTTTTGAGCGGCTAGGTTGACTGCCCGCACCGATGGGAGGGGCCATGGCCATGGGTATTTGTTAGGGGGAGGAGAGAGAGACAAGGGTGTACAACTTGCAATGCTAAAGATGAACTGTGGATCTTTTCATGTGGGTTGACTTTAAGCTGTAGGCTGTAGTGTTGTTTACTCTGACAAACTAAGCTACAACTTCAATACAATTCTGGTTTGGTGATGAGTTTCTGAAGGTGTTATCAGACTAGTCGACTATAATTCACTTCCATATCCTACCGTTTCTGACAAGCAGCAGCTCGGTGACAGCAAGATTCAACTCAACCAGGGTCCATGGTCCGTAACAGTTTATTGATTAATCATGTACCATATACTCGTGAAGATGGGAGATTGGGAGGACACTGATTCCCAAATGTCACACTTGTGGACCCTACCGGGGTCGGGCACATTTGTGGATTCCACAGATTGGGCACATTTGTGGATTCCACAGATTGGGTCCCCATCTGTGGACAAAAGGGGCTATGAAATGTCACAATGTCACACTTGTGGAATCATATCCTACCGGGTCGGGCACATGATTCCCAATGTCACACTTCTATATTTATTTTGGGAAATTTCACTCAACCCCTTGAATTTTCTTTTTAATTTATTCAACCCCAAACCTTGTCCATAATGTCATCTACCCCCCCTCCAGATATTAAATATGTATCACACAGTTCGTGACTTAACAGATCTGTCTGTTAAATGATGATGTAGTAAGGTTAAAATATTAAAATGACAAAATTACCCATTAAATAATACTAACTTACTATTTTATCCTTTATAAAATAGTAAAAAAAAACCAAAATCACCAAAATCGCCAGGGAACAGAGAGAAGAGCCAGAGAGACTGTCGAGCTCGTCGGAATCGCCGGGTTCCACGACTGGATCTCCTCCTCTTCCTCCCGATAAAAAAATTGCCCCCAACAAAAGCTCAAACTCCACCTACAGGTTCTCCTCCTCCACCCCAGGGCCACCGCTGCCCATCACAGGCAGCGATATGCAAAGCAGTTCTGCCATCCAAATCATTGCCATTCACATTGACACCCTCATTAATCAACTCCTCCACTCCGTTATCATCTCCTTTGGAAGCCATGAACAGCAATTGCATTGTCGAGTCAAGATTCTCCGGCACTGCAAGACCATCAGGAACAGAGTTCCTATGTTGAGGATCAAGCGATGATTGCCTCCCAAAACTGAAATGAAGATTATTCCGGACTGCCGCGTGAAGCTGAATTTCCAATTAGCCTCGTTGATCCCGTCGAGAACTGCCGCGAAATTCCTCGTTTCAACTGACCAGCGACATCCATTTTTATTGTATTTTTTTTCTCAACCACAACACGTCAGGATCATAAGAGAAACAAAATTAGGAGTGAATTGCATTTACAGTCAGAGAAGTGACTGAAAAAAAAAAAAAAGGAATAAATATGAAGGTAACGAAGGTGAGTGAGGGTGTTGGAAAGCTCCCCTCCATCAGCTGAAAGACCACCCTAGGCTGTCCCATTTCCTCAAAAACCTGGATCACTACCTGCAATACTGCCACCGGAAATCGTTCAACAGCAAATCGGGCTTTGGATTCTCATTGCAATGCCTATCACTTCCCTGTAACAACCACCGGCAATGGTACTGCTGCCGGAGAAGATGATTTGCAGAGGTGGTGGGAAGAAATTGGAAAAACAAAGAACAAAAAAATGGAAAGAGGTTACCGGAGAAGGTAGAGAATGAGCCCGAAACTACGATTGGGCAGAATTGCAGAGGATTCGATGGTGGGGTAATTATCATTTTTTTAAACAAAAAATTAATTTTGCTTTTTACAATGAGGGTAAAATAGATTTTTTATTTTTTTTTGTCCAATACTTAATTGCATTGGTGTGGGTGAAATTATGGGTAAAGTTTGGGGTTGCATAAATTAAAAGTAAAGTCTAGGGGGGTGGGTGAAATTTTTTCATTTATTTATTATTATTTTTTTATTACTTACAGACATTGCTACTATGTGTTTCTGGATTCGACTTGGATTTTAACCGGATTTCAAGTTAAAATTGGAATTCGAATTCAAATTCAGTTTTTTGAAATCTACCTGATGCGGAGGCGGATTCCGATAGAGTGGTTAGAGGTCAGATTCGAATTCGAATAATAGTCTATCCGTGCCAAATCCGATCTATTTACATCCTTAGGTACAACCATTGAATTTAAGAACTTTACATGGTATGTTAAAAGGTTGTGTGAGGTGCACACAAAATACGGTCCCTCCCTTATTACATTTTCTAAAGGGGAGGGGGAGAGACTTTAAAGGTACAAAAAACTTTCATTTATTCAGAAAGTAAGAGAAATGTTTTAAGCAAGTTCCTGCACCTATGTAGTGGTGTGATATTGGTATTCTCTCCATTCAGGGAAAGACATTGTGGACTTTGTGATTGTCACGTTAGA
>CM053269.1:28330596-28393632 GCA_028583415.1 Protea cynaroides
AGTATTGTAACTATTGTAATTTCACCTTGTACTGTGAGTTCTTTGTATACCTCCGTTATTCATCAGAGAAGACCTTATATTCCCATTATTATTGACATGTGGAGATTTTCTAAGCTAGAGCTTCGTGATTTTTACCTTCACATTAAGGAGAGTTTTTCAGATTAAAACCTCCGGTGTATTCTTTTAACTTACTATTACTATGTACTGGGTGAGATCCACATAGTAACTATTCACGAATATTATTCATATGTTTTATTCATGGACACTATTCACATAGTTACCATTCATAGTTATTGTTCACGTTATTTCTATCATATTTCTTCATTATTTATACACAGGAGAGAAAATGATTCCAACCCACACCATCAGTGTGGATTGTTGAATTGGTGTGGGCCACGATATGACACAATATCTCAAATAATATTCCACATCCATTGCTATATTTGGAATGATAAACCCAGAATTAAATGGGAAAGAACACTTTTTTTTTTTCTTGGAATGAATAAAAACAACACTGCTAATGGAATGCATAAGCTAATGGACTAGTTACTACTAGATAGAGAAGCGTGAGCCCCAAATCTTGTAAGACTAGAGAACAACTGACAAGAAAACATGAAGAGTAGTTTCATCATGAATTTTCTATATTTGCATGACATTTTTTTTTTGCTAAGAGTCCATAAAATTGCATTAATGACAAAAATAGTGTTACAAAAGTAGTCACCTATGTAGGTTAAACCCCACCTTCGGTATTGCCATCAACAAAGCCCTACATAGGTACATAATAAAACTATGCAAATTTGAACCTAGGTTAGCCAGACGCATCCCACACAGTATCCTGAGCCACAAGATCTGGACATGTGGACCAACTCTCTGAAAATCTACAAGATGCAACCTTTTTAGCTAATGTATCTGCTACCATATTAGCTTCCCGAGAACAGTGTGTTACTCTTATGTGCATATGCTCCAACATCTCAGTAATCACACTCCATCTCTGCTGATAGAACCATGGAATCTCCCTTTCTGTAAGCATTGAACCACCTTTCAGAGTTGATTTCCAACCATAGGCATCGAATTTCTAGCCTGATTCCCTCCTCGATACCGTTGATAGTAGCCAGAAATTCTGCTCTAAAATTTGTTTGTCTTCCTATATATTCAGAAATAGCACATATCACTTGGCCAGTTTTTGTATGTATAACCACTCTTGTACCGACTTCACCTGGATTCCCCAACGCACACCCATCAGTTTTCAACTTGTACCAAGGGCCCTTAGGCGGATTCCATAATGCCTCTTTCACCGTTCGCGTCCTTCCCTTCTTTGTAATCAGACCTAGATACCTAACCAAGCTAAGATGAGCTTGAGATTTAATTTTACATGGCTTCCTTATTGTTAGGTCACGGCACGCACGTTTGTATACTTCCACTCCATGCTGAATCATTGCTTTCCTACCTTCATGGTAGCTTCCATTACGTAAAGCCCACAGTACCTACAACATAACATAAAACATCGATATCATAAGTTTTTGATCGGTATAACCCTCCTTTTCCTCTTCCACCATGAGTAGAGTCTTTCTATATTTGGAAATCCACCCCACTGTACTCCGAAGATATTGAAAATTTCCTTCTAGAGCTCCATGGTAAATTTACAAAGTAAAAAAAAAATGCTCAAAGCATTCTTCATGTCTGTGGCATAGGTAACACTTAGAGGCTATTGCACTGCTTTTTTCTTTATTGCATCATCTGTTGGCAACCTCTTAAGACACGAACACCATGCAAATACCAAGGTTTTTCGATGCACTTCTTTTTTCCATATTTCCTTAGCCCAACCAGGTTCTCCTTCATGCTGCCGAATGTTGTTCCACGTCGATTTAACTGTGAGGACTCCATTTATAGTTTCCTTCTAGACCATCTTATCTCGTCCTCCCTTTGAAAGTGGGATTACTTTCGCCATTTCCAAATACTGAGATAGTATAGGTGACTGAATCACAGGCAACCTCCATTCGCCCTCACAAATAGAACTTGATAAAGTCACTATGTTCATGTAAAAAGTCAACGCATCTAGGTTCAACGTTTCTTTGAGGTTGAAGTTGCCTAACTAGTTATCGTTCCACGCGTTAATACTTTTTCCATCCCCAACCATTCATCCTGTAAGTCTGGCCGTCCAATCCCATAGCTTTTTGATGCTACTCTAGACAGTCGAGACAGAAATTCTGGTTCTAAGCCTTCCACCCTCCTCAACATATTTTCATTTCATCAATTTTGTAAACACCAAACTTCCTGTTATTATATGCCAAGCTAGCTTTGCTAACAAAACTTTGTAAATATCTGACAATCTTCTGATTCTTAGTCCCCCCTCCTTCACTGGCTTACATACAGAATGCCATTTAACAGTTACAGCTTTCTGTTTGAGAGGGTCGCCAATCTAAATGAATTTCCTTATCCATCTTTTTGCTTGTTTGATCAATGGAGCAGGCCACAGATAAACAGAGAAACTATGAATCAAGGAGCTACTTAAAACAGACTTCACAAGCTGCACTTTACCAGCCATTGATAAAAGTCTCCCATGCCACACCAAAAACTTCTTTCTCAGTCTGTCCATTAGAGGTAACAGATGTGCCTTCTTTACTTTCCCTTTAAATATATCCACACCCAAGTATTTGTTCGAAATGTCTTTCAGAGAACCCTAAACAAGTTAATATTTGGTCCTTAGTGCTTTGCCTTACATTATTGATAAAAATCTTACTCTTAACCTTCATTAATGCATTGACCAGCATATGCCTGATACAATGTAAGTACAGATTGTAAAGCTCTAGCACTCTTTGTTCTTGCCTTTCTGAATAACAAGATGTCCTTAGCAAATAGCAGTTGATATGGGACCTCCACCCATTATTAACTTTGAGAGTCTCAATCACCCCACTTGCAGTAACCGCTTCAGAGACTGGCATAGCACTTCTTTTGCTAGAACAAACAACAGTGGGGACATTGGATCTCCTTTCCGAAGTCCCCGTGTTGCACCAAAGTATCCCACTGGCCCTCCATTTACCATCCGAGATAGTTTAGCGAAGTTTAATAGGACCATGATTCTTTCAACAAATGTCTTTGTGAACCCAAACCTTCTTAACACATCTCCCAAAAAACTCCATTTAATAGTCATATGCCTTTTGCACATACAATTTAGTGGCCATTGTACCATTATTATTCTTTTGACCCATTAACGATGCTAGTTCAGATGCTACACTAATATTGTGATGAATTAGATGGCCTTTCACAAAAGCCCTTTGCTCCTCTGATATTAGACCCCCAACAAATTCCCTAATCGGGTAGATAAAATTTTTGAGATAAATTTGTGCACGAAATTTCCAACACAGATTGGCCTAAAATCTGCTAACTTCATTGCCCCTTCCACCCTCAGAATGAGAGTAATGAAATTGTTGTTTATTCCATGTGGAATAACTCCATCCATAAAGAAACTTTTAATAGCTTTACATAAGTCGTTTTCCACTATATTCCAACATAGTTTGAAGAATTTACTGGAAAACCATTTGGACTAGGAGCACTTATCACACCTCAATTCCGACTGAACTAGAAGTATGAGTGAACCGTCTTCAAACCACGGCTCACACCAGGATCTCAATAGACCGTGTCAACAAACCATCCCAAGCAGTCTAACATAATCAGAGAATAATAAATAGCAACGGAATTAATAGATAAATGAACTGAGCCCTATATTGTAAATAAAATAATTATCCAAATTATTCCATCATTCATAAACTTAAATAATAAAATATTACAATGTATTTTTTAAAATAAACCCTCTCTAAAGGAAAACACAGAATGAACACTCGCATGATGCGACATGCTCGTCCTCTACTGCCTGAGTGTCAATAGCAGCGATTGTACCATACGCTGGGGCAGTCATGAAGTCATCAACTGTGTACCCTGCATCAAAATCTGAAAAGAAAGAATATATATATTCGGGTGAGCTCACAACTTAGCTCAGTAAGTACAAAACCAATGCAACATACAAAATACATGAGATAACATTACAATTTGGGTCAGGTATAACTTGCAAAATGCTATGGTAAGGTTTGACGGCCACCGCACCTCCATGTACGAGAGTGTGAGCACACCCAACAGTCAGACAACAATCCACACTACTGCTGTTGCCACACATCACTCACTCCGGTATAGAGATAGAACTAGAGTCTAGCGGTCAGGCAACAATCCACACTACCGCATCCTCCCCCTGATACCCTACACCGTACCAATACCTAAACCCCTATTGGCAAAGGCTTGCAAGTGGATTTCGTTTCTAACCAGTCCTATATGTCATTACAGTATCTATGACCCTACCCCAGTACGGCTCCCTACGACATAGAGATAGGGCTCAAGTCTGGTGGGCAGGTTGAACCACAATCCCACGTCCTCCCCTTGATACCCTATTCGCACCAAGTCCACTAAGGTAGACGGCGATACGAAAAGGTGTTAGTGTGAGGATATATCCAGGGCTCCACTCCCCTTCACATTCCACACACTAACTAGAAACATCCACATGCCTAAACAACCAACATCCTAGCATATGAAATGCATGAATAGATAATAATAATTTAAACAACTAAAATGGCATATGAAATGCACAAACACCAGACAATAAACACAGATACAAATTAATCACAACGGTTTACTGTTATTTGATTATTTAGGATTTGGGGTTTTATCCCTTACCTGACGCGTGATAATCAGCCTGCTCTACGTCACAGGGTCTACTCACGCTGTCTACAGGTCCTACATAATCATACTCATAGGTTAGAATTAAATTATTAGGATTACAGTTGGTCAGAACCAAGTCTGGCCAGACAAAAAGGCTTCGATAAGCATATCGATCGCGGTACCGGTCTCAGTAGAGTGAGAACGGTATGTCCTGCGGTATGTATATCGGTCTCACTCAGAGCGAGACCGGTATACCGCAGGCCCATACCGCAGGACACTATAGTCCAGCCGGTATGTCCTACGGTATATACCGTAGAGCTATACCGCTGGACTTAGGTCCAGCCGGTATGTCCGGCGGTATATACCGCAGGATCAATACCCCAGGACTTATTGTCTAGCGGTTAGGTCCGGCGGTTTGGGTTCGAGAGCCCGATCTCGGACTCCCTCCCCCGTCGGTCATTGGCTTGGTTTCTAGGGTTTTTCCTAAACCATTCTAAGGTCCAAATACTCGTTTAGCCTTCTAGGTTTTGACTATAACGTCGCATCATTCCAAATTGGATCTTAATGGAAACTAGGGTTTTGGGATTCTAGGATTTTGGATTGTTGCGCCGTTTCACGGCTCCGATCTGAAATCCTAACATTACTAAGAGGGTTGAGCACTTACCGGTGTTTGTTGGATGGCGGCGTGCTCTTCCAATGGAAAATCCCTCTTCTTGAGCGGTTTCCTCCCTCCTTGCTCCTTCTCAGATCTCTTCCAGACGGGTAGGGTTTGATAAGGTTTGAGAAGGATCATAAAAGGGTTAGGAGGCATATATATATATATATATATATATGTAAAATTCAGAGTGTGGGACCCGCTAGAATCCGTCTCCAGCCGTTATTGCACATACCGGTCGCACATACCGGTCTCACTCAGTGAGACCAGTACTGAGACTGGTATGTAAAATTTATATTTTTACACATTGTTTCTCATACCTGGATCTCGTGGTTCGTCACCCGGCCTCGCCTTCTGGTCCGGTTATGATTGGGAGACCTGTCACAATGTAAACCATGGGTTAAACAGGGTTTTTAGAGTACGGTTCTTACAGTACTATTCTCATTCATATAAAAAATCGCAACTTTAATTTCTTCATTTGTTGGTGTTGCATTAAGCATGTTGGAATTCTCTACCGTCACCAAGTGTGGAATCACCTCCAATAGCCTCTCATCCATAGACGTTCCCAGAATCACATTGAAACTCTTATAAAATTGAGCAATGTAATTTTTGACTTGATCTAGGTCATTCAACAACGTACCATTTTCCATTTTCAGCAATCTGATATAACTTTTCCCTCTTCGCATCTTTGCCTGTGTATGGAAAAAATTGGTGTTGCTATCTCCACACTGAAGTCATTTGATTCGTGACTTTTTTTGCCCAAAGAGCTTCCTGCAGTTCCGTTGCCTGTTCATGATTTTTTAATGCTTCCCCTTCCTCCTTCAGAAGGGCTTTATTCGATCACACAACCTGCATAGTTTCCTGAACATCTTCCAACAAAACCCTGCTTTTAGCAACCTCAGAATCAATTCTTGGGAAATTATTTATGGACCAACCTTTCAGAGTAGCTTTAAGGATTTTTAATTATTGAGATAGCACAAAAAAAGGACTCCCCTGAATAGGGGTAATCCATGATCACGAATAGCAAGAATCCATCATGATCCATCCAAACTGTTGTACTTTAAGGGTCTGTTTGATAACACTCCATAATCTAGATTTTGACTTCAAGAGCCAATATGGAGTAGAATTGTGTTTGGTAAAACCGGTTGGATTCTTTACTCCCACGGAGTGAACCGGCTCCAAATGGACTTTAGAATCCAAATTTTTGGAGTATCAAATAGAGGCTTTTTTGCTCCGGAGCATATTTTGAGAGAAGAAAGAACCACCCCCCACCACTACTACCACCACCACCACTAACCACCACCCATCACTGCCACCGCCACCGCCACCACCACTACCCACCATTGCCACCTCCTCCACCACCACCCCCTACCACCACCACCCACCACCACCCTCCGCCACCACCACCCTCTGCCACCACCACCCACCACCCACCACCCACCATCACCACCACCTTGGATTCCATGACAGAATTGCATTACCAAACATGTTTCTACTCCTAAATACTCCTGAATCCTCCTGGAGCAGAAGTAGAAATTTGAACCGGAAGTAAGGAGTCCGGGGTAGAAGTTTTATCAAATAGGTCCTAAATGGGATGTTATGTAGCCTAGGAACAACATCACCACCAACCAAAAGTGGACAATGGTTTGATTAAACCCTAGGTAGGCATATGTGATAGCAGTCTAGATACTTATTAACCCACTCATCATGTTGTAGCCCATTTCTAGACATGAGTGTGATATCCAGGTCAACCCATGTTGCAACCTGAATTTTCCAACTTCCAACAACCATAGTGTTCTACCATATAAATCCCACAGTTTACATAATTAATATCCATACAATCAAATGATCAGGTAATAACAATAGCGGAAGCATTTATAAATGACAGATTCAATTAAAATGATATCATAACCATAAATATGTTTGTTATGAATTACACTTCATTGTTCTTCTTTTTATTGCTAAAAATCCAAAAAAAAATTTATAAGGAAAATAAAGATAAAATTTAGAACTAAATTCCTACAGGAACGACAACCTAGTTATAGCTTAAGAGCCATAGCTGGAAGCCACCTTTAGAACCACTAAAAAATAAAAACAGCCCATCACCTACTCCCCTCTTATTCCGAGTCACTCTTGGAGAGAAGGTAGCAAGTCTAACATCCGGGTTGTAGTTCCCTACCATTACGGCAGCAATGTCTTCAAGATTTACATGAGGTGTGTGCCTATCATCAACCCCTTGTGAGGTCCCCCTACCAACTAGACCACCACGATGATGCTTTCCCACCTCAGCAAAAGCCTCAGCATTCGCTTGACCAGCATTTAGCAGAGCTTTATCCATTGACTGTACATCAGAAAAAGGAACATACACTTGACCATTTCTGTAAGACCCGCACTCCACTAATTTAGTCTAACCATGTCGTGCCAGGTCTTCCCATCGTTGCTGGACCAAGTGGACCGATCGTGTGAAGATGGATCACAAAACCAGGTATGAATCAAGTTAAAATGCTCAAAAGTATGCGTATGGTAGAATACCTGGGTAGGTATATATGGTCGACCATAAGGTAGGAAACAAAGGTCACTGATCCAGGACCCTACGGTCGATGTTTTCGACCCTATGGTCGATGGATTCTGCGACTGTAGGCCATCGACCTTGAGACCCCAGATCAAACTTTGAGTTGAAAACTTTCCTAATTCAAGGGGGGATTTCTTTCCTAATGTTGGAGAACTCTATATGGAGAATTTTTCTCTATATAAAGGACGTCCCTCAACCTTTTTCACTCTTTTAGAACGTTAGTAAACCCTAAAGGAAGAGAAAGAGAAGGAAAGAGAAGGAAGAGAAGGAGAAGAAGAGAAGACTAAGGAGAAGGTTTTGTTGATAAGATTTTAACTCTCTACCATAGGCAAAGGTATGAACCTAATATCTGAAGATGTAAACTCTATGGAATAAGACTTCTATGGGAGATTGGAGATGTCAACCTATTATGATCCATGTGATTCCTTGAGTAAATCCCAAGGCTAATCATGAGGGGTGAGTTTGGTGATAATGGTTGATGAGAAACTACTAATGATGACCATAGGATAACCTTAGTATGAATCCAAGAGAAAAGTCGAGGAGTTGACCCAAGAAGAACTCGAATTGAATATAGTTTATGATCAGAAATCTTAAGGTTGCAGCTACGGTCGACGATAGCATGACCAGCATGATCAAAGTATTGACCATAGGCATTCGAGAAGAATTCAGAAACCATATGGTCGTAGGTACGGTCGCATATGGTGCGACCGTAGGCAGTAAGATCGACACAGTATGAGACCATAGGACCAATCAGACACCTATCAGTGCTCTGTTTCGATTTCTGACTACTGTAACATGTTACATATGAACCCTAACTTAAATTCATATAACTTTTAGATTAATAAATCAATTCAAAGAGAATTACAAGGCTTGGAAGGAGATCGAGTTTTGCTAACAGGTGAGGGAACAAGACCTAAACTAATTAGCTAATAACAAGCTGTTTTACTTATTGAGTCCAATGCCATGATTGATTTTATGCTTGTATGCTTGTAGTGTGCATCTCACATGTCATCCAATATTCCTGTTATTACTGCTCATGCATATTTATTTATGTCTATTTATAATATGATGCTGATGATGATGCTAGGAATAGGCATATGATTATGTGTGTGTGGTTAGTGTGCTTGATTCGAGTGGAGCATCAGAGGCAAGACGTGGCATGGTGGTCTTTGACCTGATCACCAGACTCTAGCTCTATCTCTACTCAAGTTTTGCCCATTAACATTGTCATATCGCCATTACCTTAGTAGAACTATTATGTCATAGGACATCAAGGGAGGTGGTCTCGGACCATGTAGTCTCTGACTCTATCGGGGGACCTTAGCTCTATCTCTTTGGAAGTATTGAGGGATGCTGGGGTAAGGCCTTGGATACATTATATGACATTTAGGATTGGTTAGTTGCGAGCCCAGTTTGTAAGCCCTCGCCAATAGGGGCTTATGTGTTGGTATGGGTAGGTCATCAGGGGAAGCGTTGGCGGTGTTTGATCCGGACACTTTAGCTCTATCTCTATTCCATAGTGGGTGCATATGGGACGGCAATGGTGTTTGATCCATAGGGCAGATTCACACACTTGTGTATAGAGGTGCGGGGGCCACCAAACCTTTCTATAGCATATTGCAAACTTAAAAATCAGACCAAAGATATGAATTTAATGCATGCATATGTTTGTTGCATTATTTTGTATGCTCACTAAGCCGTGATGTGTGCTCACCCTTTCGACGTCGAATATTTTAGTTGATGATGTAGGTCTTACTGTTGAAGATTATGTGAATGCGTCGATGTACGGGCACATTGCGGCCATGGATGTAGAAGCTGTAGAAGATACTCATGATCCTTTATACGAGTGCAACCATTGCATTTTTTATTAGTTTAGTTATATTTGATTATTGGAACATGTAATGGGTTAATTACTTTTATGTCTTAAGTTTTGGAGATAATTGAATTAATTATTTATCATGGTTAGATGCTCATTTCATTATTTATAAAGACTTCCGCTTATTTGTTTATTATCTCTGATTATTACTGTGGAATGTGTGTGTGGTTGATATGGTGGGTACTACTTAACGGAGATCCTGATTGAACCGTTGGTTTATTGATGGTTCATCACACTATTCTGGTTAGTTCAAAATTGGGGTGTGAAAATTTCTATCCACCATTGCAGTACCCCCATGAGAAGAGGTAATATCCACCTCTTCGCCCTATAGATCGTTTGCCAACTATTGTAAAGATGCCTTCCTGGAGTAGACTCTCATCCACTCCCATTACATCATTGAATTGGACCTCCACCCGTCTTGGTGAGCTAGTATGAATATAGCCACGTGTTGTGCTTGGGGTTTTGCTAACCACCACATTCGGTTCTGCTTCCAGAATTTCCAAAGAACAAGTAGTATCATCATCTGCCACCGTCTTTGGTGATCCCGATTCCCCACCTTGACAAACATCAGGCAAAACTATAGGGGAATTAATTGTAACCATTCTAGAGTGTGTACCAGTTCTTAGCCCCCCTCTTCAATTATATCCTCCTCATCGTCATCATCGACATCGGCCCATCTGCCAATGTCTTGCTTATACACACAATCTTCAGTAGGTTCATCATCGATGTTAGCTGAATTTACTACCTCTTTTTGGGTTGTGTGAATAGGTTCACAATCCTCAGCAGGGGGATCTTTATGCTTGCAAGCGTTTATTCGGTGACCAAAAGAACCACATCCTCCACACCTTGGGGGGGGCTTGGAATTCAATAACCTGCTTAAAGAAACACTGATTATCGTTCCGATAGCATTCCACCATTATTTTTGAAGGCTTTGGGCTACCAATCTCCATCTCTATAGAGAATCTAGCATACCTCCCAAGTGTTTTATTTTGTATGTTCCTATCAATATGCATAGGTTTACCCAAAGCCTTTCCTATGGAAAAAATTATGTCATCACTCCAGCATTCTAGAGATAATTTTGGGAGATGAACCCATTGAAGGTATCGAGCCAACCTCACTTGATCAATATCAAAATCTGGCTCCCATCGTTGGAGTTTTAGGGGCTGCCCATTTATTCGAGTCATCCCTCTATTCCAAACTGACATCAATGATTCTTGGGCGAAAAATCTGAAAGCATTATACCCTTTGCCAAGGTAGGTCATTTCGAATTTGTTTGAAATACACCACTGCTCTGACAATATGATGAACATTCCCCAGTAGTAGCCCTTTTGTGAAAACCCGACCAACGATGGCTAACTTATATTTTTCTAATTGTTTTGCATAAGCTTCCTGTGGAATTATGACACATGTAAGACCACCTTCCACAACTGGCTCCGGAAGGTTGTTTAGATCGGGAATGCCAGAGACTGCTTCTACAAAGGATTTTCACAGACCGGGTTGGACAGATGTGGCTAGAAGACTAGAGCTGGGAGGATCACACTGTGGCAAAGATGTACTCCCTGATTGAAAACCCTTTCCCTTATCTCAAACTAATCCATCTGCTACGCTTTCTGGGAGGACATTTTGCTTTTCCTCCATTATCAGAAGGGCTGAGAATTATTCCCAGCAATATTGGATGCAAACATACCATCATTATTCGGATCTGCCATAGTTTTGTTTCTATTTTTGGCTACAATGATGTCATCAGAAGGTAACCCAACAAATCTTCCAAGATCTACACGAGATCTTTCTATATTTTCCCCGGAAGTGACCATTAGAGATCTAACAGCCTCCATTGTCTTCTCCGTCGTTGGCGGTTCATTAGATTTGTTCGCTTGACCAGTCACATGCGATATTGATCCCCCCACTTGAAAAGAACCTCCTATAGCAGCACTTGCATCTCCCGATCTTTGTACAGATCCTCTCGATTCAACAGATCGAGCATTGGATGACAATACCAGGTTTGTTCTGCCATTCCTCGAGGCAACAAATGGAGACCTGGGTATCTCAGCTTGAAAAATATTTGACGTCGAAAGGATACAATTATATTATTCAAGCTTGTATGCTTGTAGTGTGCATCTCACATTCTATATTATTCAAGCTTGAAAAATATTTGACGTCGAAAAATATGAGCCGTGATGTGTGCTCATCCATTCCTCGAGGCAACAAATGCAACTATGTGTATATTTTCAATATACACATAGCCAAACCAAAAGAAGTAAATCAATAATATTGTTTTGATAGATCTCATCGTCTATTAACAAAAAAAATTAGAATGAAAGAGAGGGAAAGAGTAAGGGGAGCGCTACATCATGCGTAGATACAGTCGCTGCAAGTGCAGCCCTTGCGGTGCTCCGCACCAACATCATTAGTCCCGATGGCAATGCCAATGGAGACTGTAACACCCCAATTTTGGTCTAACTAGATTAGTGTCATGAACCGCCAATAAACCAACGGTTCAATTAGGATCTCGTATAAGTCGTACCCACCATATCTAACCACACACACATTCTATGGTAATAATTATAGGTAATAAACAAATAAACGAAAATCTTACAGATAATGAACTGAGTGTCTAACAATGATAATAAATAATTAATCCGATTATCTCCAAAACTCAAGACATAAAAGTAAATAATCCATTACACGTTCCATTAATCAAATATAAGTAAACTAATAAAAAATCCACTGGTTGCACTCGCATGATGAATCATGCGCATCTTCAACAGCTTCTACGTCCATGGCGGCAACGTGTCCATATGTCGATGCATTCATATATTTTTCAACAGTAGGACCTGCATCATCAATTAAAAATATTTGACGTCGAAAGGATGAGCACACATCACGGCTCAGTGAGCAAACAAAATAATACAACAAACCTATGCATGCATTCAATTCATATCTTTGGTCTGGTATTTAAATTTGTAATGTGCTATAGAAAGGTTTGGTGGCCCCCACACCTCTACACACGAGTGTGTGAATCCGTCTAATGGATCAAACACCATCGTCGTCCCACATGCACCCACCATGGAATAGAGATAGAGCTAAAGCGTTCGGATCAAACACCGCCAACACTTCCCTTGATGCCCTACCCATACCAACACTTAAGCCCCTATTGGCGAGGGCTTGTAAACTGGGCTCGCAACTAACCAATCCTAATGCCAAACAGTGTATCCAAGACCTCACCCCAGCATCCCTCAATACGTCCATAGAGATAGAGCTAAGGCCCCCCGACACAGTCAGAGACCTCACGGTCCGAGACCACCTCCCCTGATGCTCTATGACGTAATAGTTCTGCTAAGGTAATGGCGATACGATGATGTTAGTGGGCAGGACTTGAGTAGAGATAGAGTTAGAGTTTGGTGACGAGGTCAAAGACCACCATGCCACGTTCTCCCCCTGAAGCTCCACTCGCATCCGACACACCAACCACACACATACATTTACATGCCTATTCCTAGCATCATCATCATCATCATGTTATAAATAAGCAGAATTAAATATGCATGAACAGTAACAGCAAGAATATTGGATGACATGTGAGATACACATTACAAGCATACAAGCATAGAATCAATCATGGCGTTGGACTCAATAAAAATAAATAGTTTGTTATTAACCAATTAGTTTAGGTCTTATTCCCTTACCCGTTAGCAATACTCGATCTCCTTCCAAGTCTGGAAATTCTCTTTCAATCAATTTAATAACTTACAAGTTATATGAATTTAAGTTAGGGTTTAACATGTTACAATAGTAGAAAATCAAAACAGAACACTGATAGGTGTCTGATTGGTCCTATGGTCTCATACTGTATCGACCTTGCTGTCTACTATCGATACCCTATGCGACCGTAGCTGTGACCATATGATTCCTGAATATTCCCGAATGCCTATGGTCGATCCTCTGGTCATGCTGGTTATGCTATGGTCGACTGTAGCTGCGACCTTGAGATTTTTGGTCACAAACAACATGCAATTTGAGTTCTTCCTAGGTCAAATCCTCTGATCTTCAATTGGACTTATTCTAAGGTCATCCTATGGCCATCATTAGTTGTTTCTTATCAATCATAATCATCAAACTCTCTCCTCATGGTTCTCCTTGGGATTTTCTCAAGGAAATCACATGGATCATAATAGGTTGAGATTGCCTATTTTTCATAGAAGTCTTATTCCTTAGAGTTTACTTCTCCAGAGATTAGGTTCATACCTTTGCCTGTGATAGAGAGCCAATCTCTTCTCAGAAAAATCCTCTCCTTAGCCTTTTCTTCTTCTCTTTCTCTTTCTTCTCTTCCCTTCTCTTTCTCTAGGGTTTACTAATGTTCTGAAAGAGTAAAAAAGGGCTGAGGGACGTCCTTTATATAGAGGAAAACTCTTCATTTAGAGTCCTCTTTCAATTAGGAAGGAAATCCTTTAGTTTAGGAATGTTTCCAAAACTCAGAGTCTGATCTGGGGTCTCACGGTCGATGGCTACGATCGTAGAACCCATCATTCGTAGGGTCAAAATCATCGACCGTGGGATCCTAGATTTGTGATCTTCATTCTTACTATATGGTCGACCATACCTACCCAGGTATGCGACCATATGTATACAGTTTTGGGTGTTGAGTCGATTTTCATACCTTGTTTGTGATCTATCTTCACACACTCTGTCTACTTGGTCTAGGAATGATGGGAAGACCTGGCACGACACGGTAAAACCAAGTTAGTGGAGTACAGGTCTTACAACTCCCCCCCCCCTCTTATATAAATTTCGTCCTCAAAATTTGTACATACCTTCCGAGTTGAATAAGTGAGGATATTGCTTCCGCATAGCATTATCTTCTTCCCATGTAATTTCTTATATATTTTGGCTTCTCCAAGTAACTTTAACATAGTAAATGTCGCAGTTGCGAAGACGTTGCACCTTCCGACTAGTGATCTCAAAAGGTACTACTTCGAACGTCAAATCTTCAGTCAAATCCGGTGGATCCGCTCTTAACACATGTGTTGGATATCTGACGTACTTCTTCAATTGTGAGACATAGAATACGTCATGTACACTAGACATTGATGGTGGTAGTGCTAACTGATATGCTACCTTTCCACGCCTAGTTAGAACTTTATAAGGTCCAATTTATCTGGGACACAACTTTCCCTTATGTCTGAACCATTTCAAACCACGCATAGGAGATATTTTCAGAAATACCTTATCACCTATGGTGAATTCAAGATCTCTGCGTCGATTATCTACACATTGCTTCTGACGATTCTGAGCTATTCGGACTCTTTCCTTGATAATGTCGACCACTCGACAAGTCTCCTTAACAAACTCTGGTCCAACAATACTCCGTTCTCCAACTTCATTCCAAAATAAAGGAGTTCGACATTTCCTACCAAACAGTTCTTCATAGGGCGACATTTGTATTGTAGCTTGATAGCTATTGTTATAAGCGAACTCGATCAATAGTAATTTCTCATCCCATGATCCTTTGAATTCAATGACACAAGCTCGAAGCATGTCTTTTAAAATCTGAATAGTACGCTCCGACTGTCCGTCTGTCTGAGGATGAAATGCAGTATTAAACTTCAACGTTGTACCCATAGCCTTCTGTAATCCTTCCCAAAACTTTGAGATAAAGCGTGGGTATCTGTCGGACATAATGCTTTCAGGTACACCATGTAATCTGACAATATTATCTACATAAAGCTTAGTTAACCTCTCTAGGGTATACTGAAGTCATATAGCTATGAAACGAGCTGTCTTGGTCAAACGATCCACAATCACCCAGACTGCGTCATTACTCGGGGAGTCAATGGTAACCCGATGACAAAGTCTATAGTGATGCAGTCCCATTTTCATGCCAGTTCTTGCAGTGGTTGCAATAATCCTATAGGTCCTTGCCTTTCAGCCTTTACCTGTTGACAATTCAAGCATTGAGACATAAATTTTCATTCCTCTCCACCATTATAGTTTCTTCAGATCATTATACATCTTTGTACTTTCAGGATGTACCGAATAAGCGGTGGTGTGAGCTTCCTTCAGTAGTCTGTGTCTAATATCCAAGTTTTCATTTTCAGGAACACATACTCTCCCTTTGTATCTTATTACTTTCTCAGAATCCAAAGTGAAGTCAGGGTTAGTCCTACCTTTTTCAAGGTCTTCTTGCACCATTCTCAGATAAGGGTCTGATTTAATAGCTACATTCACTTCGTCTAATAGACCAGGTACAATCTTCAATGTAGCAAACATGTTCGAGAATAGATGAATAAACCCTTGGTCAGTTGATTCATTCAAAATATCAATCACGAACTGCTCGTTATCGTAATTAAATACTCTTCCTATGACATACACTACAACATTTGCACTAGCTTCTTCTTGGGATTTTGTCATAGCTTTCCTGCTTAATGCGTCAGCAACTACATTAGCTTTTCCTGGATGATATTGGATATCGCAATCATAATCCTTCAGTAATTTCAGCCATCTTCTCTGTCTCATGTTCAACTCATTCTGATTAAAGGGATGAGTGAGACTCTTATGATCTGATTTAATCTGAAATTTTTCTCCATACAATTAATGTCTCCATATCTTGACAGCATGTACCACCGCTGCTAATTCCAAGTCATGAGTGGGATAGTTCTTTTCATGTGTCTTCAGTTGTCTTGAGGCATACACAATTACTTGTTCTCCTTGCATAAGCACACATCCCAAACCTAATCCAGACGCATCGATGTACAAGGTAAATGGTTGTCCTAGGATCGAAATAGTCAAGATGGGAGCTGATATCAATCTAGCCTTCAATGTTTGAAAATACTCTTCACATTTATCGGTCCAAACAAACTTTTCTCCTTTCTTTGTCAGATTGGTGAGAGGTACGACGATTCTAAAATAATCTTCCACGAATCATCGATAATAACCAGCTAAACCTAAGAAACTTCTGATTTCGGCAACATTCTTAGGTACTTCCCATTTTACAATGGTTTTAACCTTGCTAGGATCCACTTTAATTTCTTCAGCGGATACAACATGGCCTAAGAAAGTGACTTCATTAAGCCAGAACTCACACTTAGTAAATTTAGTGTCAAGCTTTTCTTTTCTTAGTCGCTGCAAAACGGCTTTTAGATTTGTGATATGAGTTTTTTTGTCATTGAAGTAGACTAGTATATCGTCAATAAATACAATAACTGACATCTCCAACATATCATGGACTACCCGATTCATGAGTTCCATAAAAGTTACGGGTGCATTAGTCAATCCAAAAGACATAACTAAAAATTTATAATGTCCATATCTGGTTTTGAATGCTGTCTTTGGAATATCACCTTCCTTAATCTTCAACTGATGGTATCCTGATCGAAGACCAATTTTGGAGAACACTTTGGCACCTTGCAACTGATCGAACAAGTCATCGATCCGAGGCAACGGGTATCGATTCTTGATTGTAAGCTTATTTAATTCTCGATAATCTATACACAGTCGAACGCTACTGTCCTTCTTTTTCATGAACAATACTAGCGCTCCCCATGGTGATATGCTGGGTCTAATATAATCCTTGTCCAGTAACTCCTGTAATTGTACCTTCAGTTTCTTTAGTTTAGTAGGATCCATTCGATAGGGTGCTTTCGATACTGGTGCGGCTCCGGGTATAAGATCTATAACGAACTCTGTCACTCGATTAGGTGGTAGTCCTGGTAGTTCCTCAAGAAATACATTCAGAAATTTACGCACAACTTCAATATCCTCCATTCGTGGTGCTTCCTTGGTGAGGTCGACCATAGATACTAGATACCCAATTCTTCATTTCTTGAGGCATTTTCTAGCCTTTAATGCAGAGAGAATGAGTTTTCGTTTACGAGAAAGTTTGGTTCCTGCAAAACTAAACTCTGCTCCTTTTTTTTGTCTTTAAATGTCAGTTTTTTTCCATACATAATAGGTTTACGGAGTGCCGAGCTAACCAATCCATTCCCAAGATAACCTCAAAGTTTGCCATCTCGAGTTGAATTAAGGTTGCATCCAAAATCTTCTCGTCGATAAGAACTGGACATGGTCCATAACCTTTGTCTAGTTCCACTTCTAATCCCATAGGTGATTGTACAAGCAGTTTGCAGTCTAAAGGTCTGAGGGGTAGATTTAATTTCTTTCCAAATGACACAAATATAAAAGAATGAGTAGCTCTAGAGTCAAAGAGTACTCTGGCAGGTAACCAATTAATAGGTACGATACCTGTGAATTTCTTCTTATATTAATCTATATGCTCACACAAGGTAGTACAAACGAAAGGTTCAGGTCATACATGTGACCACATCAGCCGATGTGGCAGCATCCTCAGAAGTAACTGCATAAACTTTTCCTTACTGTAACTGTTTTCTTGGCTTAGGACACTCTCTTGAATAATGTCCTACTTGATCGCAATTGAAGCATTTGACTCCAGCATTATTTTGCTTCTATTGAGGTTGGGCTATTAGAGTAGTCTTAGCTGCAGCATTGAAGCCTTGAGTACAGAAGGGTTTAAATGTCTTTGATTTTCTTCTGTTGTATGAGTTTCCATTGGGCCTCTTTATACCTCTGTTCTGAGCAAAATAACTTTTTCTTTGGCTCGATTCCAGTACTCGAGCAATTTGTACTGCTTCGTTATACATTTTCTTTTCTAATCCCAATACATGCTCACGGATGCTTCCCCTAAGTCCCATAACGAACCTTCGGGTTTTGGTATTTTCCTCTTACATGCTAGAGAGAGCAAAGAAAAATAGTTCTTCATAACGCTGTTGATATACGTCTACACTCATCTATCCCTGATACAGACTCATAAACTCCTTTTCCATTTGATTTCTGAAACTCCTTGAAAAATACTTCTCGAAGAAAGCTTCTTTATAAATAACCCATGTCAGTTGGGCGTGCTTTGTTAACAGATAACTTCTAGTTGATTTCCACCAGTGGTGTGCGTCACCTTTCAACATAAATGTGGCACATAATACCTTCTCTTTTTCATTTACAGTCATCATCATAAAGTTTCTTTCCATTTCATCGATCCAGTGAGCTGGCCACAATGGATCTAATGGTTTGCTTGTGAATTCCTTTGGCTTCAACTTCAGGAAACGCTCGATCAGTCTGGAGTGATCAAGCTGATACTGTGCATATGTCCCATACATAGGCGGTTGGTACTGATAATTACCTTGGTTATACCTGCCTTGCGGTGCTTTAGGGTTTTGCACTTGGCTTTGTACTGCTGGTGTTTGCGGTGCTTGGGGTACAATATTGTTACCACCAAGTGTCGTACTAGCTTGTCCTGCAAGTAGAGATGTTGTGTTTACAACTGGGAAAGCAATTCCCATAGCAACTTGCATGTTGGTTTGTATTTTCTGTATATGCTACAATTGTTGTGCCAAATTCATCACCACAGTAGCCAAATCCGTAGGTGGTGCAGGTAAGTTGGTTGGGTTAGCTTGGGTGTAAACATTTTGAGGTATAGCATTCTGAGCTCCAATATTTCCTTCCTGCCCTTGCTGACCTTCATTGTCGTTGGTCTCCATATGTGGTGGAGATGGGTTTGCATTCTGTCTCCTTCTTCTTACTCTACGTCCAGCCATTTAAACTCTTGGTTGATGTGTTATTGGAAAAATTACACAGGTGAGACAAAATAGAGTGGTGGTATTGGGTTAGTCTCACAATAAAAGACAAGAGAAGAACAAAATCAATAGGCAAAAGTCAAACAAAATCAAAATGCAGACAACAGTCAGTCATACGGTCGATGGCCTACAGTCGCATGTTGTGTGACCATAGGTGCGACCTTCAAATTCCTAGCAACTTACTGAGACTTTATGGTCGATCATAAGGTCGATCATTTTGGTTGAATTGTGCGACCGTAAGATTCAAAATCAGTTTTAAAACTTATTTTTTTCGAGATTTTCCCTCCCATTCTCTTTTCCTTTCCTACGGTCACAACTCAACTCGCCACCACTGAGTTGCTATAGTATCAACCGTATGAATTTGGTGATTCTTTCATTGATCCACAATCGCCATTCCATTCCTCGAGGTATGTTCTCTACTCTTACTCCTTTTTAAGCTTTTATACCTAGGTTTTGCTCCATTTATAGGGTTTTCTTCAAATTAATATTTTTCTGATCGTAAAAATTTGATTTTTATTGGGGGTTATTGCTCTTGGCTACCCAATGGAAGAAAGCCCTCAAGAAAATTAGAGTTTCATCTGTTAGTTTAGTAGAAACTTGAAAATTCTCATTTTTGACCTAAATTTTGGGGTTTTATCCAATTGTCAAAATTTCTTCAAATTCGACCTACCTAATTTAAATTTCCAATTGTATGAGCCTTGTAGGATGGTTTGGGACCTATGTGAGTCCTCCTGCGTTTGGATGAAAAGTGAGGCTTTTTTCCATTGTACGTCGTTATGCTGTCAAATTTTCAAATTTATCTAACTTGTTTATCTTATTTTCTTCGCTTGTACTTATCATGGTTCGCACTAAGGTTCATCGAGTTCATGACCCACGTCGCTTCCAATCCTTGGAAGTAGAAACACATACCCTTGGTTTAATCGAAAGAAGGTGGAAGGGGGTAGATGTGTTAACTTAGCCCATTTAGCCTTGTTTGATGTGGAAAAGGCGTTTGGTGATATGAGCTAGCTTCCAGTGATTCTGTACGAGGCTTGCACTCTCCCGGACTTGGTCAAACAATTCTACTGTCACCTACAGGTAGAGGGCGACTTAGAGGATGTGGACAGGGGTAGAGAGCTTTGGATCACTAGCTGGGGAAAAGGGGTTCTGATCTCTTTCAACTGTCAGGAGTTGGCTGATCTCCTAGGCATCTCAAATGATGGTCAGTTGGTTTACTGTGCACTCAGGGAGCCATAGTTTCTGTCTACATAGGTGCGTGCAGAAATAGATTACCAGATTCTTCGGGATGACCGCTGGGAGATGAAAGCAGTCAACCTGTGTCCAGAGCCACAGGTCTTCTGTAAGATTATACAGCATAATCTTACTCCCTAGGGTGGACACTACGAGATGGTCTCACAGCTGACACAGTACCTGTTATACAGTATCTGTATTAGGCAGCCAGTCTACCTCCCATATATTATTCTTCGGACTATGCACAGAGCTATGTTGCCTGACTCGAGAGGTAACTTGTCCTATGGGTGACTAATCTCCACCCTACTCACTCATCTACAGGTGGAACTAGTGGATGAGAGGATCTTTGAGGACACCTTCTCAGCTGACCTTGATTGGGAGGCCATCAGCAGGATGGGCATGAGAGAGATACAGGTCAGTGATGACGAGAGGAATGCTATGAGACGTCCTCTTACTAAGGTAGAGGCAGTAGATGCAGAGGAGGCAGCAGCAGCAGAGGCACATGTGAGTGATGATGAGGAGGATGATGATTGGATGTACATGGATGTGGATGCCATCCCTCCCCCATCACCACATCATTCTACTGGAGCTGGCCCTTCATGCCTTCTCATTCAGCTGGCCCTTCATGCCCACCACCAGCTGACATGAAGGGGTTGTTATGTGAGATTCAGGAAGCTCAGCGAGTGATTGATTGGAGAGTAAGAGAGCTTCTAAATACCCAGCGCTCTACAGACCAGTGGGTAGCGGATCTGATAGCTAGTCTTCGAGCGACTCACACTCAGGTGGCCTGGCTCGCGAGAGTATATGCTAAGGACTATGATAGAGATTGTGAGGCACCTCCTCTTCTAGCACCCCCAGCTCCATGATTGTCCCATTATCTTCTTTACTTTTTATTCTACAGGATAACTGTCCGGATTGTGGACCATACTCTGATCTGGATGTACATTTGTATTATTCCCCTTTGATATATATAATTCCTTTCTCATTTACTTATGTGTATTATTCTCTTTCTTTGTTTATCTCTCAAACAACACAAGTGCTTATGGTGTGTTCTTATTACAGTTTTTAATTTTATCCTAACTCAGTTCATGACTCATGTGGAAGTAGTTAGGTCAATGGGTAGAACTTGAGATACTCTGATACCAAGTTATCACACCCTAATTCTGGTCTAACCAAATTAGTGTGATGAACAACCAATAAATCAACGGTTCAACCAGGATCTCGTATAGGTCATACCCACCATATCAAACCACAAACACATTCCACGATAATAATCAAAGGTAATAAACAAATAAGTGGAAGTCTTACAGATAATGAACTGAGTGTCTAATAATGATAATAAATAATTAATTTGATTATCTCCAAAACTCAAGACATAAAAGTAAATAATCCATTACATGTTTCATTAATCAAATATAACTAAACTGATGCCCTACTCATACCAACACGTAAGCCCCTATTGGCGAGGGCTTGCAAACTGGGCTTGCAACTAACCAATCCTAATGCCAAACACTGTATCCAAGGCCTCACCCCAACATCCCTCAATACGTCCATAGAGATAGAGCTAAGGCCCCCCAGCAGAGTCAGAGACCACACGGTCTGAGACCGCCTCCCTTGATGCCCTACGACATAATAGTTCTGCTAAGGTAATGGCGATACGACGATGTTAGTGGGCAAAACTTGAGTAAAGATATAGCTAGAGTCTGGTGATGAGGTCAAAGACCACCATGCCACGTCCTCCCCCTGATGCTTCACTCGCATCCAACACACCAGTCACACACATACATTCACATGCCTATTCCTAGCATCATCATCATCATCATCATGTTATAAATAAATAGAATTAAATATGCATGAACAGTAATAGCAGGAATATTTGATGACATGTAAGATGCACATTACAAGCATACAAGCATAGAATCAATCATTGCGTTGGACTCAATAAAAATAAACAGTTTGTTATTAACCAATTAGTTTAGGTCTTGTTTCCTCACCTGTTAGCAATACTCGATCTCCTTCCAAGTCTAGAAATTCTCTTTTAATCAATTTAACAACCTAAAAGTTATATGAATTTGAGTTAGGGTTCATATGCATAATGTTACAGCAGTAGGAAATCAAAATAGAGCACTGATAGGTATCTGATTAATCCTATGGTCTCATACTGTATTGACCTTACTGCCTACGGTCGATACCCTACGGTCGCATATGGTGCGACCGTAGCTACGACCATATGATTCCTGAATTTTCCCGAATGCCTATGGTCGATCCTCTGGTCATGCTGGTCATGCTATGGTCGACTGTAACTGCGACCTTGAGATTTCTGGTCACAGACTACATGCAATTCGAGTTGTTCCTGGGTCAAATCCTCTGATCTTCAATTGAACTTATTTTAAGGTCATCCTATGGCCATCATTAGTAGTTTCTTATCAATCCTAATCATCAAACTCTCTCCTCATGGTTCTCGTTGGGATTTTCTCAAGGAAATCATATGGATCATAATATGTTGATATTACCTATTTTTCATAGAAGTCTTATTCCTTAGAGTTTATATCTCCAGAGATTAGGTTCATACCTTTCCCTGTGATAGAGAGCCAATCTCTTCTCAGCAAAACCCTCTCCTTAGCCTTTTCTTCTTCTCCTTGTCTTCCTTCTCTTCCTTCTCTTCCCTTCTCTTTCTATAGGGTTTACTAATGTTCTAAAAGAGTGAAAAAGAGCTGAGGGACTTCCTTTATATAGAGGAAAACTCTCCATATAGAGTCCTCTTTCAATTAGGAAAGAAATCCCTTAGTAAGTTTCCAAAACTCGGAGTCTGATCTGGGGTCTCACGGTCAATGGCTACGGTCGCAGAACCCATCGATCGTAGGGTCAAAATCGTCGACCGTGGGGTCTTGGATTTGTGATCTTCATTCTTACCATATGGTCGACCATACCTACCCAGGTATGCGACCATATGTATACAGTTTTGGGTGTTGAGTCGATTTTTATACCTGGTTTATGATCTATCTTCACACGTTCTGTCCACTTGGTTTAGGAATGATGGGAAGACCTGACACGATACGGCTAAACTAAGTTACTGGAGTGCGAGTCTTACAGAGACTCCATGAAAGCAGTTACTGAATAGTCACTTGCATCAGAATCTAAAAAGAAGTATCGATACGAGGGTGATCCCATCCCAACTCAGTGAGAAATCAGGTATTACATGCATGCCTCACACAATGAAATGAAATGCAATATTTTATTTAAGTCTCAGGGCTAATGTTTCTACTTGGTATCATATTGAGATTCGACCAGTGCTTTTGGTCCTGCTTACGGTCCCTTAGCCTCCAACTCTCATATGTCATGCAAGGGTAGAAGCTGAATATACGACCCTGGAATGTTAAACAACTTCTCTAAGCAAACCCCCTTCCAGGTCTCGGACTCTTTAGGCTCATCACCTCCCACCATAGACCCAATCTAACATCAGGGACCCCAGGCCGATCTGATTCTTCCATCAGGTCCCGAACCAAGAAAGTATGAGTCTATACCAGCACCTAAACCCCTACTGGTAAGAGTGTAGAGAACAGGATAATGACATCACCTATGTCTATTATGTACATTAATTTAATCATGGCTGCTCACCAGCAGAGATCCTTGGGACCACTCCAATGGACCACTATGCCCTGCTAGAGTTCTAGTAAATCCAACATGATATGTGTGCCCGTACTCCTACATGCCACATGAACCATCATACATGGGTAAACATATGCATAATAATGAAAGGCTATAACCTAGCAGAGATCTCCAGCACCACTCCCATGGAACACCTTGCCGCCACTAGGTAATAGCATAAACAATATGGTCTGTTCTATTGTGCTCCCACATGCCACACGACCATTGTACCCAAACAATATACAATCCACAAACATAGTTGTTGTAATGAAATGCATGCTCAGATATAAACAAGTATTGGATGGCATGTTATTAAGCATAATATAGACATGTTATAAATGCCCTAGGTCTACGGACCAGACCCCTTACCTGATAGCATTACAAATGCTGCTGTACTGTGAAGTTGACAGAAGACTTCCATTTTACATGTGTCCATTCACTTATTTAAGTAGATAATCTTATTAGGTTGGTTGTACATCTTTTAACCAGTATGGACAAGCCTTATACGTCCATACACAGGTCCCAAGATAAGCCGAGAATTAACGGTTGGTCCCCAATAATCCTTGCTAGGCATACTGGCCAATAACTAGAACCGGATGATACATCCCGGAATCACCATCCAGTTGACATTTAGGCATTTTTTATTTTACCCTGAATTGGAGGGTGAATCAGATGATTATCCATTCGACCTACCATCCGACTATATACACTGTTATAACAGTGGGCTTCCAGAAGGTTATCCGAAGGCTTTACCGGATGGTGTATCATCTGACACTGCCTCCGGCTTATCCTTAAGCCTATCCGGAGGCCCAGGTCAATCAGATTGAGAGGGGGTGTCTTATTGATCTTTAATGTGATCTATGTTCGATAAATCACATTCTATCGAACATGATTTCTCTTGTTCTACTTTAAACGAAGAGGAGGAAGATGGCCTTGTTGGGAATTAGAGAGTAGATCCTTGGCCACTTTATATATGTGAGAGTCCCTCCACTTACCAGTTCGAACTTTTGAGTTGAAAAACTTAACATTGTATCAGAGCTTCAGGTTCCCTCTCATAGTAATCCTAAAAAGAGGGTCAGTCACCGAAAGAGAGACACCAGATGCACAAAAGAGGAACTATGATCACCCAAAGAGGGACTACATGTCACCTGAAAAGAGGGACCAATCACATGAAAAAGGTCATGTATTACCACATATACTACCTCATGTACTGCCACCCAAAAGATGGGCAACACATGAGGGGGGAGGATTGGGAATAGTCCCACATTGCTTAGAGACTAGAACCCCGGGTGCCTTATGTATGTGAGAGTCCTTCCACTTACTAGTTCAAACTTTTGAGTTGGAAACTTAACATGGTACAGAGCTCCAGGTTCATTCCGTACAGTCACACAAAAGAGATACCATATACTAAGTGTATTGTCACCTAGAAGAGAGGCAACACGTGAGGACGAGTGTTGGGAATAGTCCCACATTGCTTAGAGAGTAGATCCTTGCCTACCTTATATCTACGAGAGTTCCTCCACTTACCAATTCGAACTTTTGAGTTGAAAAACTTAACCGGTCTAATTTCATTTACTCCTGAATATAACTTATCTATCAAATTTTTATAATCTTTTTCATCACTAAGATTGAATTCTTGAAATAACTTAATTCTATTGTCATAATTCTGTAAAAGGTTAAAAAAGAAAGAAAAATAAAAAAAATATAGAGCTTGAAACTGATTCATTTGACACCAATTTTATATTAGGATGAAGTTAACTTCAATGATAATATGTACATAAGCATGAGCATGCTAGGGAACTTCGATACCATGCCTTGAACCTGCAGCCGACATATATTACATTTTATTCCCAATTACAAAATTCTGAAGGCCACATTAGTTGTAAGAATAAAAAACTTAATTATTGCCTTTTGAACATGCTCAGTTATAACGAATTCTTAAATGAGTGCTTAATCGATATAATAACATTGTAAATTAAGTTCTCTCTTGTTTTCAATTAGATTTGATTTGCACCAATTGGATGTGAAGAATACCTTCTTTCTTCAACTGTTTTAATAAAACTCTAGTTCAGTGCCACCCAATAGGCTTTTATGGAAACTTCAACAGTTTATAGACTGATGATTTTAGAAATTTTATAATTTGTGAATCCTTTTGTTTAATCCTAGCAGAGAAAATAAGTTTTTCTTATTTCTCCTTTGGAATTAGATCAAGATTTCACTTCAATTATTAACCAGACCTTTAGAATAAAAAAAATATATACAAATGACGTCGATTAGTTAATTCTTTTCTAATTAAAATATCCCAAGGCTTAGTATAGTTGTATCTTGTAGGAGCAAAAAAAAAAAAAAAAAAAAAAAAGAGACACTAAATAATGATGTACACACTGTCGGTAGCACAAGTATTCTCACACCCTCTTTCCACCTTGATCATGTGAACACCCGTGGTTCGTGACGCAATCCCTCCATATGCCAATCGACTTGATGTGTACATCCCTCCCTCAAAACTCAATTATTGATGTTGGACCTAATTGTTTATAATGAATTACTAGCTAACTTAATCATCATTGAGAATAATTGTTATAAATTTTAATACATGAAATTCAAAAGAACATGCCAACTAAGATAATTCAATTAACAATCATATCTTGAGAATTAAAATTGATAGCGACCCCCCACATACATTCTCGCCACACACAATAACATTTTCTTCTCAGACAAAATATGGCCCCCTACTTGTGCAAAAATCGTCTCCAGCCCCCTCATCGCGACGGGCTGGAATCACCGGTATGCGTGCGGTGCATTCCAGCCCATCGAGTGCGGGCTGGCCGGATGTGAGTCCCCTACTTGTCTCCTGTCCCCTCATTAGTCCGAGTTTCCACTCCTTATGGGAAACGCTTGCCCAAGTTTTAATTAATTACTTTTCATAAGAATGATTAGTATTTGAGAATTTTTAATGCTTGAAAACCATAACAAGTGTCATGTGATTATATATAAATAATAATATTCATATAATAATTTATATGAAATTTGAAAGAATATGCCGTGAATCATGAGGCATTCCCTCCCATATGTCTATTGACATGATGTACAAATTTTTCACTCAAAACTCAATTATTGGTTTTTAACCTTATTGTTTATAATGAGATTAATAACTAATTTAATCAATATTATAACATTGAAAATAATTCCTACAAATTTTAATACATGAAATTTCAAAAAAAATGACACCTAAAATAATTCAATTAACAATCATATCTATGAGAAAAAAAAAATTAATAGATGACGCCACACATACTGACATTCTCTCTTCTGACAAACTGAGATCTCACTGAACGAATTCGTTTCCCATCTTCTTATTAGTCCGGTTTTCCACTGCCGCTTTGTGAGAACTGCCCTAGTTTTAATTATACTTCCTAGTATTTTGAGATATTTTAATGATTGGAAATAATATTAATTTTTTTTATTATATATAATTAGGTCAACAAACCTTGCCTTGGTTTTAATTACTTTTCCTGATTGGTATTTTGAGATTTTTTAATGTTTGGAAATCATATTAAGTCCTTTTTATTATATATATATATATATATATATATATATATATATATATATATATATATATATATATATATATATATATATATATTATTAGATAAATTATTATTGTCATAAAGATCTATTATTATTTCAAATACACCTTTTGTATTAGTGTATATCCCGTTTATGTTGGGACCCCATCGGTTTTTATAGGGGAGGACTCATGGCGATTGGTCGTTTCCGCAGAAACAGATTTAGGACAGTTTGAGCCCATATTTTGTGTAATCTTCTTGTCCATCACACGGATATGGGCTTTGGAATTGTTGGGTTTTCCTCCTCACACCCACGTGGGTGAGGGGGACCCACTCCTATTACCTCCACAACGAGGCTATTCTCAAAAAAAAGGCAACTTTCCTTTCTTGGTTTTCTGGTTTTCTGAAACCGTCTCCCAATATGTCAACTTTTATATATATATATATATATATATATTAAGTGATTTTTCCAAAGTTTAGAGAAACCCGTGAGCATCTCTTCTATAGAGGCAAATCCGAAGTCAAAAAATTCAAGGTTTCGAGTGAGAAAGAGAAATCTGATTTTTCTTCATTCTTTCATTAGAGAATAAATACTCTTATTTTTTGTACGTGTGACATGACGGTATTTTTTGTGTTCAGAAAAGAGAGAAAGGTGATCATTCTTCTCAGTCTTTGTTACGTCTTCTTCGATGTGAGAGTATTCTTGTTATTCTTGGATTACCACCAATTGTTTTGGTGAGTTATTTATAATCCCCAAGAGTGAGTTATTTCTCTTAGAGATTAAAAATCTTTAGCTATAACTAGAGGAGATTGTATTGTGTACCCATTATTATTATAGTGGAGATTTATCTAGACTAGGTCTCTTGATTTTTTCCACTTCACCTTAGAAGGGTTTTTCACGTAAAAATTAGATTGTTCTCTTGTGATTTGATTGTCTCTATTTATTTCCTTTACAATATCTCTATGCATATTTTTTGTGGTTGCGTATTCCAGTGGTTTGCATACAAGAAGAAAAGGTACTCTTGTGTTTTCCCTAACCGGAACAAAGTTCAATTTATTGGTATTGGACACGGTATCGGCCAATGCCAAAACCAACCTATACCGATACGAGTTGGTGATACAGACAATCGATAAGCGACATGTGACCAATACAAATAAAAAAGAAAAAGTAACATGAATAATTAAAAATCAGAATCCGCCTTGGCCTGTACAGATATGAACCGGCCGTTCAGCCGATCTGAAACCTATTACTAAAATCATGCTTTAGAAACTTCTAATTCCAAGTCTATATGTATAAAATTTCCCTACTGAAATATTTGGACTGACCCAGTTTTGGTTTTCTGTACTTTGGCAGACAGATATATTTTTTGTTTCAATATTGGTTTAAATTGGAAAATTTTTATCAATGAGGCTTTTTTATATATATTATTATTGTTAATTTCTGTATAGGCATTTTTTCGGAATTTTTCTGTTCCCACACGATTTTTGGTAAGTTTATCAAATTGAGGTAGTTTGCAGTGCTTAAGGGCAAAATATTTTTTAGCGTCAGCCTTCCGCTCCCCCCCCCGCGGGGATTCCGGCCCGACCTTGCTTTGGACAGGATTAAAGAACCTGCTTAAGGATCATTTTTGGCCCCTCTTTACAGGATTAAAGAACATCATTTCCAACCCATGATGTCATTTAAGCTTTGATTAGTTGAAAGTGAAATTTTTTTTTGGTAAAAAATTGAAAGTGAAATTAAAGAGGAGGAAAAGTGAAAAACATAAAAAATAAAACTTTTGTAATTATTACACCACATAATCACATGAATATATAACTAATTCCAAATCGGTCTATATTTTAGTTATTAACTCATATTCTGCTTTGCATCTAAATCCCTAGCACTCGAAAAGTAAAATAAAATTTACACCTAATAAGTATCATTATTAAATATAGTAAGAAATGTAGGTGTTTTATAGAATCATGTTATATTATAGGATAAATTTCAGCTACCATCCAAAATAGTTTTAAAACATCACCTACCATCCACAACTTTCAAAAAACATCAGCTACCACCCAAACGTTTACCACCGTTAATCAAATAGATCCACTTCGTTAAATGAATCCGTTAGTTGCTGATGTCATCTAAATCGATTTTAAAATAGACATTTTTACCCTTTTTCATTCTCCCTTCTTTCTTCTCCTTCATCGTTCTCCCCTCTTTCTTCTCCTTCATCGTTCTCCCCTCTTTCTTCTCCGTTGTTTGAGACGTATACCGAGGGAGGTTGAAGATGAGGGATGAACCAACAAAGGATATATCTCTGTCTTCTTTTTCTTTTTCTATCTATCTGCTTACTCTAATTTTTCCTCTTCCACCACCAGCAGTAGGTGGTCCCTCTGCTTCTCTCTTATGATTTAGTTATTTGGTTTGGGGCTTTAATAGGGCTTTAACTTGTAGCATGCCAATCAACTAAAACCAGCGATCAGAAAAAAAACAACAAAAGCAATTTCAGTGGAAATAATACAGCAAATGTACCTCCTTCACTCCTTCTTCTCCAATTCTTCCATCTTCGTTCTTGTCCACCCTGCAATTTCAATGGAAATAATACAACAAAATTGATATAATTATGAGTAAACAATTAAATAAATAAATCAAACAATGAACGCTTTTTAACTTTCATCTATTTCATAAATACATGTTGAAGAAGGATCTGGAGGCGACAATCGAAACTCTCATATGAGATTTATCACCAAAACTCAGAGAGCTCCTCTTTGCTGATCTTATCGATCTTCATCCTTCTCCTTCGACTGAGAGCATCGAACAACTCTAGCGCAAATTCCTAGGAATCCCTCATTCCTTTTGAAACCCTTTTGAAACAAAATGAGAAAGATGTCAGTATCAATGATTCTAATTGAAGGTAATGCAAATTAGAGAGGAAGGTAGAGAGAGAACCTCTACACATTGCCCAAAATCAAAGCGCTGAAGGAAACCATCTTTGGCGAATTTCTCGAAATTGTTTTCGATTTGGCTCCATCCATCGAAGCCTTTCTAGTTACTAATGAATCGGAGTCCTCGAAGAGCTTTATGAGCTCCAGATTTAGTCTGATCCAGGGCCGCTTCTTCTCTACGGCGAGCCCTAGCTGCCAGAGCATCACCTGCACCATTCTGAGATGAAGAAAAAGGATAGACACAACCCCAAGAAAACCTAACTATTTTGCCTTTGCCACTGCCTCTGCCTTCAACTCCTACGAGAACTGAAATACCCGATTTGATGCACTTTGTCTCAACGTTGTCGACCTCGACACCGGTGCCGTCTCGTACCCACTTTTAGTATCATGATCGATGCCGAAAGTTGCAGTAGGTTCGACCCTTCGAAGGACAATGGTGTGCTAAACGTCAACGAAGAAGGAGATGAAGGTGAGGTGTGCAACGTGTGCTACAAAATCGTTCGTCGGCAAAAAAGGAAATAGACTGAACAGAGGCACAAAGTCGAGTTCAAGTTTTTTTTTTCCTACCATTTCACGAGTTGTGAAGGAGGGTAAAACTATCTTTCAATATTTTCTTAAGGGCATTATTGTCTATTTTAAAATCGATTTTAGATGACATCAGCAACTAACATATTCATTTAACAGAGTGGATCTATTTGATTAACGGTGGTAAACATTTGGGTGGTAGCTGATGTTTTTTGAAAGTTGTGGGTGGTAGGTGATGTTTTAAAACTATTTTGGGTGGTAGGTGATGTTTTAAAACTATTTTGGGTGATAGCTGAAATTTATCCTATATTATAGCTATATTTTTTTTTAATTTTTTTTTTTTAAGATTTCAAAAAAAATTTCTTCCCTTCTCTTTCATTTCCCTTGCAACTAAACTGAGCCTTAAAAATAGAATCAACTTAATAGGTTAAGAGTAAGTTAATGGTCCAATAGTTTATTAACCTGCATATGGTTTTTAGACCAAATAACATGGTATTTGAGAGATCATGGCAAGGGAATCACAAGAGACCACTGTCATAGAATCTTGTATTCTGATGTCACATATATTAGTTTTATTGTTAAGTTGCAAGTCATTTAAATCTTGCAACCTTGGCTCACAAGTAAGTTGTAATGATGTATTGACTTGTTACTAAATATTGAAAATATTGACATAAATTAATTTCAGTATAAAGTTTCTTTTTCATCATGTTTCAAGTTTTGTTTTTAATACAATAATGCTTGGTAATCAATTTCGTCTTCCAATGCTAAGGCTTAGTTTGGTTGCAACTGAAAATTAAAGGGAAGAGAAGTAAAAAATTTCAAATTTAAAAGGTAAATTTTTATAACCATTGCCTAATATGATTTTATAAACTATTTAAATTTCTTACCATATTTAGTAATGATATTTTTTAGATGTAATATTTATTCTACTTTTCAAATGCAAAGGGTTTGGATGAAAAGTAAAGTATAAGTTAATACCAAATATAGAATGATTTGAAGTTAGTTACATGACTATAGTCATGTGATGTAATAATTACAAAATTTCTTTTTTAAGTAAGATAATTTCACTTCCTTTCCCTTCCCTTTAATTCCCTTAGCTACCATTCGGAGTCTAAACGGTGATAATTACCCTGATCGAGGAAAAATGGTCCATTAGTGAACTTTTTACGGTCATGTGTTTTCCAAAGCAAGCAAGAGACTTAAATTAAACTAGAAATTACACCTCCCGCTACTCATGGAAAAAGGCAGACCAGCAAGAAGTCCTCTTCTAAGAAGAAGGATGGAAATCTGTCAATAAGGAAAGATTACAATAAAGGCCATCTCAATACACGAGGCTTTCACTATTGCAGGATCTGGGGAGGAGCAGATGTACGTAGCCTTACTCCCGCAATGAGGTGAGACCATTTCCATGTTAAAAACCCATGACTATCAGGTTACAATATGACAACCTTACCGTTAGACCAAGGATTACCCTCTAAGAAAAAATGACAATAAAGCTACTCTAAAATGCTTCTTATGAAATAATAATGCATGGACATGTTAAAAATGATTTTTTTCCTACAAGAATGAATTTGAAAAGAAAGATACGTCAATGTTCTTGTTGGCCATGTGTTGTCATTGTTGGCAACTTGGCTGAGGTGGCAGTATAGTTGAGCTTACAATCAGAGAAATGAGGAGAGAGGGTGTCAGTGTAGGAGAGAGAGTGTCTGTGCAATTGGCAGTGATGAAGAAGCCTTGGGCGTGTTCTACAGTGTTATACAGAGTGTGGATCTCACTGATGATGTGATTTGTTTGATGAGCAAGAAAATACAAAGAGAAAAAGAAGAGAGAGAGTGTGGATTGTGGGTCCCACTGATGGTGTGGCAAGAGGAGAGAGAGAGTGTGGTTCCCAATGTGGGTCCCACAGATGGTATTGTTGTGAGAGAAGGTAGAGAGAGAAAATGTTGAGAGAAGGAGGAGAGAGAAGATGAGGTGGCAAAACCCAACCACGGCACCTTGCCGCATGCCATGGGCAGCCACGACAAGCCGCAGGCCACCCAGGCAACCACGGCTATGCCACAGGCCATGGGCAGCCACAGCCTTAGGCATGGCTGCCGCAAGCAAGCAACACCAAGCCCAGGCCCGCAAGCTGCCCATGCATGCATAGCCGCGCAGCAGATGGCACTCCCACATGCCCATAGGCCTAGGCGCACACACTCATATGAGGTGTTCAACATTATTCCAAGAGAGAGAAAAGCTCTCTGGAAATAAATGTCTGGGAATGAATTCGAGTGTTAACATACAGGTTACAGAAGCCATTACATATAAAGTCAGGAGTATTTTTGGTTGATCAGGAAACATTTGTTCTAATCCTATGGTGGAAGACATGTAAGGAAGATCGGATGCATGGAAGTTAATGTGCTGCCGCTATATGAGATCACTTAATTGGCACTTGCAAAATTTAGTCACTTAAGTGACAGTTATAATGCTTCTCATGTATAGGTACACATGCGGGAAGATGCCTTTTTGTGATATCTGATTACATGATGCATGAGAATTAATGCACTGCCGCTACATGGGATTACTTAATTGGCACATGGAAAACTGAGTCACTTAAGTGACTATTATGGTGCTTCTCACGTATACGTACACATGCGGGAAGATGCTTTTCTATGATATGTGATTGCATCATCTTTAAATCAACATATCTCCTCTATTATAACTCCGAATTAGGTTATTCAAATTGTTATCTTCTTTATTTTGGAAGTGTGGGAGCCGCGGGGAACGAAGAAAACCGAGTAGAAGCTCGGGTTTTTGGCAAAAAACCTCTCTTTGAAGGTTTTGGTGAGTTCTATGGATTAAATATCTACACCAGCCTTCATGAACATCATTGAGGGTTTATTACAAGTTTGAGAATGGTTGTAAGCCATTAATGGAGGTAATGAGAGCATGTAGAAGAAGCTTCTTTTGTTTTGACTAAAATATCAAGCTAGGGTTTTGGTTTGATTTTGTATTGAGGATTACTTCCTCTCATTTATACTCTATGGATTGTGTGAGCTGCCATTGAGTCTATTGAAGACATGCAAGAACATAGTGGGGCTCTCTTATTATATTAATGGTGTTCTTGAATTTCTGAAAAGGAGGTATGCACTCAAGGTGTTTGTAAAAACACCAAAGAAGAGAATGGAACTTGTTATGACATCTTTGAAGATTGGAGAACCCGATTTTGGACTTCCTTAGATAAAGTGAGCATCCAGTTGTGGAGTTATCAAGGAAAGGTAATCCACTTGAGCATTTCTCTATTTTATTGTATTTCATAGACTATGAGGTGTTTGATGAAATGTCTATGAGAATACCTAGCTTGCAATTGGGTTGGGGAATTAAGTTTGTATGAGCTTTCATTGTAGGGCATTGATATAAGCCTGTTCATTATATTATTTGCTTCCCGTAGGTGCGGGTTAAGCGTGGTGTACAGCATGTGCTGAACACTGGTACTTGATACCTGAATTCCTGGCACATGTGTGCCCTCTTAGTTTTATGCTGGGTAAATTGGGTGTATGTACTCCTTGCTGTGTAGACAGCAAAAAAAAGTGTGTTGAGTATATACGGAGCCCGTCGGGCATTACTCTATGGACTAGCCATCACACACTGTGGTGGTAAACCACGTACATCTTGTATTGTGGGCTGTGTTTATTTTCTATCTTGTGAAGTGCGTGGAATGATTTGCAAGATGGGTGTGCACAACGTGGTAGACCTGGCCACTCTGTAGTAGCGAGGTGGTTGTGCATACAACTGTGTGTTTGTGATTGCTTCTGTGATAGTGTGGTTGTGGTCAGTGAGTGGAGTGTCAACTCAGGGCAACACGTCTTCAAGGAATTATTTAGAAGAATTTTTAAGACACTGATTCACCCCCCTCTCAGTGTCAATCTATGATCAACAATTCTCTCGTGTGTTTTAAATCTAATCATGTGAACACTCATCACAAGACATGGCGGATTGATTTGGATTCTACAATTTACATTTCCAATAACATACAGGGATTTCTCCAAACAATGCCTTAGATGGAAAGTGAACATTACATTAATTTATTCAAAAAACCAAATGTATGACATTGGAACATAATAGACTTATCCAAAAATCCGGCTTTACTTTGGATATATGGAGGACCTTTTACACTCGGCCTTAGCGATGAGGACACTTATGAAGAGAGTAAACAGCAGATGCTGGATGCCTTTGAGAAAATAGAATCTAAGAACATAGTTCTTAAGAAGAAAGTCTCAAGACTTGGGTGAAGAAAATGATCCTCTTAAAAAACTGCCCTTAACCATCAAGTGGATGTTATAAAATTGTCCCTTGAAAATATAATAGAAAAGACCAAAGAGTTAGAAAGGCAAATTGGCCAAAAAGATGCAATGCTTGTTATTCAATTCAATGGCCAAAAAAACAAGACTAAAGTACCATGAGGAATTTCTCAAGAGACAAAAGTCAGCCTCCCATTTTAACATTATTATTATTATTATTTTTTTTTGGTGGTAGGAATAATTACCCTCAATTTTAATAATAGTTTCTTACTGACTTCTAACCCAAAAAACAAATAATAACTACCCTCTTATGATTAACTCCCTAAGTCCAAGTTAAAATGGGAGGCTGACTATTACAGATGTAAGTTGGATCGGACATCAATTTTGGTCGCTACATCTGTAAGACCCGCACCTGGAATCCCTTATTAGCCCGCATTCCTTTCTTGCCAGGTTACCCACGTCGACGGATGGTGCACCTAGTACGGACCCGATGGATGTATCCCAGTCATATGTGAGTTTCACTATCTTAACCTTGTGGGTTAAACATTATAGTGGACCCTGGGTGTCCTATTACACATCCCAATGTACTAGGGCCAGTCAACTGATCAGGGGACCATATTTTGGCCTAACTGGTGGCTTTGCTGGATGATGCACCACCCGGTTGTTAGCATCCAGTCGAGCCCGAGAATCACACACACACACACTCTCTCTCTCTTCCCTTGGGATTTTATAAATAAGGAGCCTCGAGCTCCTTATTTCCCTCTTGGACCCTTGTAAGTGTGAAAGAGTGGAAGAGAAGATTTGGAACTTCAAGCTCCAAGCCCTAGTTCCCCTTTAGAGGTAAGTCCACTCACCTCTTTCCCTTTCTCTCTTGTAGGGTGATAATGCATGAGACCTCGATGGAATAGTTCTACCATTAATGGAGACCAACCAAGACCTAAGAATTAGGTTATTTATTCTCCCTCCATGAATGGAGATTTTATGGAGCATTGAAGGCTCCCATTTGGTGTAGTCATGGTGGGAAAGTGCTTCCCACCAACCAAAATGAAGGTAGGATTAATGGGGAGTCAAAGCTCCCCAAGAAATGACCATCGCCCTTGGTTCAGTTTGGTTTCTAAACTCGAACCGGATGACCCTACCAAAGGATAGACCATGGCCATGCCTCCAGATCTACCCAAGCATTCCCTCCACCAGGGTCAATGCCTTAGCAATAATTGGTGTTGGGCCAGAGGCTATGCCGAAGGATACACCATTTGCCAAAGCCTCCGCCTCCCCCTTTGGTTATGTAACCTAAGTAATAACAGAAGGCCCATAATCGAAGACAACCCATCCGAGGGCATGACCTTCCGGGTAACTACCTCCGGTCACCTTCATGGGTCGGTTTGACCTGTGGGGTCTAGATAGGCTTAAGTATAAGCCAGAGGTAGTGCCGTATGGGACACCACCCGGCAGAGCCTCCAGATTACTCTCTGGAAGCCCCTTATTATGACGTGGTATATATTCAGATGGTAAGCAGGATGATTGACCATCCGATTCCACCTTCTGGTTTAGGATAGAATGGATTTCTCTAAGTGTTAATCGGTGGATAATTCTGGAGGGTATACCATCTGGAATTATTCTCTGCTTCTGGCTCTATTAGCCAATATGCTTAGATAGGACCATTGGCGACCAACCGTTCGGTTCCCGGGTTACTTTGGGACCTATGTATGGACATTTAGGATCTGTCCATGCTGGTTAAAAGTTACACAATTAACCTAATGAATTTATCCAATTAAATAGGTAAACCAATGTGGTTAAGGGTGAAGCCTTCTGTCGGCTTCGGGGTTCAGCTGCACTTGTAGTGCGATCAGGTGAAGGGTCGGGTCCGTAGTAATTAAGGAATTTGTAACATAACTACATTTATGCTTTATAACATGCCATCCAATAATTGTTTATATTTCAGCAAACATTTGCATTATAACAATTATGTTTGTTGGATTGTATGTTGTTTGGGTATGATGGTTTGCATTATGTGTAGGTACCTAGGGGAGGGTGATGTATGGTACACGGATTATGTTGATGATGCTAATACCTTAGCGGGGGCACGGTGGTCCATTGGAGTGGTGTCGGTGATCTCCACAGAGGTATAGCCTTTTTATATTAATGCACTTGTTCAACCATCTATGATGGTTCGTGAGACGTGTAGGAGCATGGGTACATGTTTCATGTTGGTATTACTAGCACCTAGCGGGGCATGGTGGTCCATGGGAGTGGCGCTAGGGATGTTTACTGGGGAGCAGCCTTATTTATTTATTTCACATGATAGACATAGGTGGCATCATTTTCCTATTTTTGCACCCTTGTCAATAGGGGTTTAGGTACTCGTATAGACTCATACTCCTTAGATCCGAGACTTAATGGAAAAATCGGATCGGCTTGGGGTCTTTGAAGTTAGATGGGGTCTATGGTGGGAGGTGACGAGCCTGAAGGTCTGGGACCTATCGGGGGGTTTGCTTATAGAAGTAATTTAATGGTCCAGGACTGTATATTCCGCTTTTACCTTGCTCAATATATGAGAGTTGGTGGCCACGGGACCATTGGCAGGACCGAATGCATTGGCCGAATCTCAATATGATACCAAGTACAAACATTACCCAAAGACTTATAATAATAAATTGTATTTCTATTTCATTATGTGATTCATGCATGTGATACCTGATTTCTCACTGAGCTGGGATGAAAACTCACCCTTGTATCGATACTTCTTTTCGGATTTTGATGTAGGTAATTATCCTGTGGCGGATTTTATGGAGTCATCGCTGGCGAGTGACGCCATTGGGGCTGAGGACTTCGGTGGTAGCACTGCAAGGCTGCACCTGCAGTACTTGTGTCTACGCATAACTCAACCCTTTCCTTACTCTTTCTTCCTCTCCCTTCAGATTATTTTGTAGATAGATAGTGTGATTTATCTAGGCACTGCCACGATTTATTGCTTTTTGATTTGGCTATGTGTATACGAGATGCTGTATTATTTTGATGGAAATGATGTTTTGTAAAGCATAATTAACTTTATTATGAAGTGATATCACTTAGTTGGTATTTGTCCTTTATTAATGCTTCTGCTGTTATTACTTATTCTCCTTATTGTTATGGTTATTGCTTATGTAGACTATGGGGTTTGTATGGTAGATCACTTTAGTTGTCGATCGTTGGAAGTATTCAGGTTGTCTTGTGGGTCGATCCAGATATCATACCCGATTCCTAGAATGGGCTATGACAACACTAGTATCAGAGTCCAACTATTCTGACTCTACTTACATATTTCCCCTGCATGTGCATTTCCATGTGTCGAAAATAGATGCATAGGGTAAATAAAAAGACATATACAAACCAATGACAATAAGTAGGGAAAAACAATAAGTTAGTCCACACCATATTACAAAATATAAAGAAAGAGAATAACACACATTATGTAAGAACTAATGTGTATACTCATGGAAAGTGCAAAATGTGGGTTGGTCTACAACCCGGACTGTTACCTTATGTTTCATCCATAATCAGTATTCGTGGCCCACAAAGCTGATTGAACCTATAAGGCAAAACACAAGGCAAAGGGAGGCAGGGCTATGCCCTTGGGTCCACTCCGATGCCAAAGTCAGGAATCTATGAACAGTCAATGGGCTCGGTGTCTGAGCCCACTTAAATATTTATGGGGTCAGTGAAAGATTCTCAGTTCGAGGTGTCAGAGCGACAATCCCTAGGAGAATGAGTATTAAATGTTGTGTGTACCTAAAATCTTGGGATTCGTAGGCTATTTATAGAGAATAATGCTTTGTTGTAAAGTCGCTTTTGCCCCTGTTTGGAGATGGAAATGACAACTGAGTCCTTTGGCTTTGAGAAGAGAGATCTTTATGTCCTTTAATCTCTATGAGAGGGCTGATGGGCCTTATATATATCGACTGATGGGCCTAGAAGGTGACTAATGGGCCACCCTTTTAGGTCTTGATTAGTGGACATCTACTTGGACCAAAGCTTTTAGATGTCGCTTATGTGGATTAGAGCGTCCATCTGTCTTCACCTTACAGGGTGATTTGGTAAATTCACCTAACACTTGCCTCCTTGCTCTGTTGAACCTGCAAGGTTTAATTGAGTAAGTAAAAATAAAAACTTTGAAGTTGAAACTTGCCTCCTTGCTTCAGCTGGGCAAATAGGTTCGATCTATAATGAGGGTCCTTTTAGGTCCCGTAAATTGTTTGGGATGGAGTTTTGAGACAAGGTATTGATGATGAGATGCGCTGGATGGCCGAGCTTCATTGGTCAGCCGTATCTGCTAGGTCCTGGCTGCCTTTTCGTACCATGGGGCCAAGCTTTATTGGTCGGCCAAATCTGCTCGGTCTTGGAAGTATGTCCACACCATAGGGCCGAGCTTTGTTGGTCGGCCAAATCTGCTTGATCTTGGCTGTCTTTCCACTCCATGGGGCCGAGCTTTGTTGGTCTGTCAAATATGCTCGATCTTGGAAGTAAGTCCACTCTATAGGGCCGAGCTTTGTTGGTCGGCCAAATCTGCTCGGCCCTTGTTGTCTACCCATGCCATAGGCCAAGCTTTGTTGGTTGGTCAAATATGCTCGGTTTTGAAAGTATGTCCACTCAATCGGAGCCTAGCTTTGTTGGTCGGTCAAATATGCTCGGTCTTGGAAGTAAGTCTGCGCCATAGGGTTGCGCTTTGTTGGTTGGCCAAATCTGCTCGGTCTTGGAGTATGTCCACTCAATCGGAGTCGAGCTTTGTTGGTGTGCCAAATCTGCTCGGTCCTGGAAGTATGTCCATTCTATCGGAGCAGAGCTTTGTTGGTCAGTCAATTATGCTCGGTTCTAGAAGTATGTTCGCTCAATCGGAGCAGAGCTTTGTTGGTCAGACAAATCTGCTCGGTACATTTTGGGGACTTTTGTTGGCATTCCAAGCTGATGAGACCTAGAATGATTGGTCAGCCAAGCAAGCTTGGTTTTATGTGCTGCTTATGTGGCTGAGAATATCTTCTTGATTGGAAGTGCGTTGAATACTTTTTTTTTCTTACCATTGTAACTCCTTATCTTAACCATTGTAGTTTTGAAATATCTTTTGAAGTTGGAGAGCCTTCTCGAGCATTTCAATCGTCGTCTAGTTGAATAGGGCCACGTGGAGACCCCTCGTAGGTCATGAGTGGCATAAATTCTTGTATATAAGGAGTAGACGCTGTTCTCATCTTTACTATGCAATTTTTACTGAGGGTAAAAAATCAACTTTGACTGTAGGTGGGGACTACTTTGAATTTCTTTGAATTTTTGTTTGAAGTTCTTTGAATCTTCGCTGAAGGTCTTTGAATCTTTCTCGAAGATCTTCAAGGGTGTAGGTGATAGTCTAAGAGTGGTAAGAAATCGCTTTTGTCCCTGGTTAGGAGGAGAGAGCGGTAAATTGCCTTGGTTCACGGTCTTCAAGAACCTTTTAGGAAGAGTAAGTCATTTCTTCCTCGTCCTTACTTTTGACATGTCTGAGTTTGTGGGGTAAAAGGGGGAGACGGAGTCCAGTGTGGGGGGATTCGAAGATGATTGTACCTTGTCTGATCGAAGGGGTGGCGAGGATGTCACATCCTAGGGAGAGGGGTCAATAGGTGAGGGTTTTTATGAGTCCCAACAGGCCATGGGTTCCAAGGTAGAAACAACCACAAAAATTGAGGCTTTGGACTTTCCTTGTAATCTCACCCAGGCAGTTGTCGAAAAATTGAAGTTACAGTATATGAACCTTGATGACTATGTGATTAAACTCCTCGTGGCTGGGGAGCAAGCTTATTGACGGATGGACCGCGAAGTCTATTTTTACAATGATATGTTTTTAGCTGGTGTTTGTCTACCTCTGCCAGATGTAGTTGTCAGAATTTTGAATTATTATGAAGTAGCCCCTACGCAGCTTATGCCCAATACTTGGTACTCAGTTGCATGCTAGATGGTTAGCCTTATGCGTTTGAACATTAGGCCCACTCTGGCCTTGTTTTGAGCATGCTTTAAAATAAAAGACCATGACCTTATTGGGTGGTATTATTTTTCGCGGAGAAAGAAAATGCCTGAATTTGTAAAGAACAAGAAGTCATCGATAAAAGGTTAGAAAGGGAGGTTTTTTTTTGTGTCCCGTGCCGAAGTTTTGTCCTTGCACAATCATTGGGAGCTTATCAGCTGGGGCCCATTCAACTCCAAACCAGGGCTTACTAGGGTTGAGAGTTTCCAGCTCGATCACATCAAGGGGCAGAGTCGGCGATATTGACTAACTGATAGACCCGATTCTCCTCCTCGAGCAAGGCTGATAGGTAAGGCCGAGGAGGGACGACCTTTGAGATCGACATATCTATCTATCATGCATGTCCTTATTTATCTTTGTTATTGTATGATTTCATCTCTTCCCTTAACTTGTCTTCTTTCTTGATGTAGTGGGTCTTACTAAGGCTGAGCTGAGGGCTAAAATGGCGGCCCAAAACTAGGGGAAGAATGTGAAAAAGTGATTTAGGGTGGGGGTGTGCAGTAACGTGGTTGCCCTACTCAGTGCACCCACTACTGTAGCACATGGGACCAATGTTTCCCCATTGACACAAGTTTCACCCAGTGCTAGTGGCCAGGAAGGAAGAGATCACGAGAACAAATAGAGGTTGATGAGATCCATCCCTACGCACTTCCTATAAATTCTGCTCTGCTAACCCTAGACTTCTCTGGGGCACATCTGTTGGAGGGAGTGGGCTAGACTCTTGGTGTGGGTTTATCAGATACCTTGCCTATTAGTTCGTCCCAAGTTAGAGCAACTATATTAGAGGGAGTTCAAAGTTCACCTGCTATTGAAGGGTCATGCCCTTCAAATGTTGTGACCACACAACTACTGGCGCCTCTCCCTTATTCAGACACCCGCCTTCATGAAGCTGTTGTGTATAATCCCGGGTTAGCCCTTACTACCGAAGATACTGCATTGGGAGATCTTCGTGCTGCTGTAGAGTTGCTTAAGGGGTCCGTACTGCAGAGAGATGAAGAGTTTGTCATTGCTATGCCGTCGCTGTCCCTACTGTCGGTGACTAAGACTCTCCATGCCTCGAAAAGTGTATGAAGTCTTTTTGTGCCACATTTTAGTCACGTTGTTACTTAAATCTTATAGTTTTCCATTGCTATTTTTGTAGATGAACACCTATTGCAAGGAAACTGATAAGAGGTTGGGGTTGCTGGGCACATAACTTTATAATGCACCATCCCGCTGTGAGGTTGTTACTAAGGAGAGGGATTCTTTGTCCACTCAAGTGGTATGTATGCAAGAGGAGATTAATTCCACAAAAGACTCTTTGAAGAGGGAGCAGTAGTTTAGGTCAGACGAGGCCCATGTTAAAGAGTCCGCAGTTAAGAGACCGATCGAGCTGGAGGGGGAGGTTGCGGCTTTGAAAGAGAGGAACCATAAGCTCAAGAAGAAGTCTGACTTAGCCAATGGCGTTATACAACGGTTCAAGAATGATCTTAAAGGGATCTCTCAATACGCCGTGCAATAGTATAAGGAGTTGGAGGCTTTCAAGGACGATATTTTCACTAAGGCAGGCCCTTTATATTACTTGATCGTGAAAGCGATGATGAACTTTGTGCTTGAGCAGACGCCTGGATACGACTTCAGTCGGTGTGGTCAAGTTAAGGAGCTTTTGGACCATGAAGCCGCATTAGCCAACGAAGAGGAGGGTGAGGCTGATGGCGAGGGCGAGGGCGAGGTTGTGACAGAGCATGATCCTGTCTCTGAGGAGCTGGTAACAGTAGATGATGGTTCGCATCAGTAAATAATAAATGCCTCCGAGGATATGACTTCTGAGCCAGTGTCTCACCCCATATCACCTCTAACTGCCCATATCACCTCTAACTGAGATGATGTTGAGCCTCGATCAGGGATAGATGGATGCGGTCGTTGTTGACGCTCAGAGCCTTGAAGATGCTGATTTGCCTGCTTCTTGACTTTTAGCTGTTTATCTTAGGAAGGGACCTATTACTTGACATTTCTTTTGACTTGTAATCTATAAAGAATGATTTTGTATCTCTTTTTGTTGGGCTGTAATGGGCGGAGAACATCTGTATTTATCTTTCATTTATGAAAAATGAAATTTGGCTTTGTGAAAATGCTTTGTCTCTTGGTGTTGTTTTTGCTTTAGGATTCTTGAAATTTTTCTAAGAATTGTAGCAAAGTTTTGAAATTTTTCTAAGTGTTGTAGTAATGTCTTTTTGTGTGTCTATCCGATCTATCCTCTTCGGCCAAATGTGCTTGGTAATTATCGTGCTCTTTTGGCCGACTGGGTCCCGTTTATGGATGCAGTCCGGTCTATCCTCCTCAGTCAATGTGATCGATAATTAGCATGCAATTTTGGTCAACTGGGTTTCGATTATGGATGAAGTTCAATCTATCCTCCTTGGTCAAATATGCTCGGTAATTGGTGAGCTCTTTTGGCTGACTGGGTTTCAATTATTGATGAAGTCCGATCTACCCTCTTCGATCAAATATGTACGACAATTGGCGAGCTCTTTTGACTGACTAGGTATCAATTATGGATGAAATCCGATCTACCCTCCCCGGTCAAATATGCATGGTAATTGGCGAGCTCTTTTGGCCGACTGGGTGTCAATTATGGATGAAGTAGGTGAGCTCTTTTGGCCGACTGGGTGTCAATTATGGCGAAGTTTGCCTTGTCAAATGTGGTGTTGTTTTGGGGGCTTTTTTGGTTGCCTGGCCTTCATTATGGATGAAGTTCGATTTATCCTCTTCGATCAAATATGCTGATAATTGGTGAGCTCTTTTGGCTGACTGGGCCTCAATTATGGATGAAGTCCGATTTTACCCTCCTTGGTCAAATATGATTGGTAATTGATGAGATCTTTTGGCAGACTGGATGTTAATTATGGAAGAATTCTGATTGGCGTAATTTCAGTGATCTTTAATTAAACTTGATCTTGCAAAAAAGAAAAAAAAAAAACTGACTATCAAAGAGTTATAATCTATGTAAATACATCTGTAAAGGAAAAGAAAAGGGATGTGGGGGATCATTGCTAGAATTTTCATTGACGCTCGGCATTCCATGCGCAGGGTAGCACCTTGCCATCTATATCTTCTAGGTGGTAACTGCCATTCTGGTATGACTGAGTGACCTTATAGGGTTCTTCCTAATTGGGGGCCAGTTTAGCCTGATTGGATGGATCAGATGCGATTGTGCTCCGCAAAACAAGGTCTCCTACTTGAAACTTGCGCTCCTTGGCCCACTTGTTGTAATGTTTCATGGTTTGTTGCTGGTGCACCGTAATTCTGAGCTGAGCTTGGTCATGAGTTTTATGTAATAGGTCGAGATTGACTCGGAGTTTTTCATCATTGGTTTTAGGGTCATAGTGTGTGACTCTATGTGAGGGAACGCGGACTTCCAAGGGGATAACAACTTTACAACCAAAAGTTCATCTAACCAGTGCCCTTTGGTGCCTTCGAGGCATGTCTTGATCCCTTTGAGGAGAATCTTGTTAGTGCATTCAATCTGACCATTGCTCTGAGGATGCTTCACCGTGCCATGCTTGTGGTTGATATTGTTCTCATCGTAAAATTTGGCGAAGGCCTTGTTATCGAATTGCTTACCATTATCTGTGATTAGAACACATGGAATTCCATATTGATAGACCACATTTTTTTTAAAAATTCAAGGATTGTGCTCTCTGGTATGCTTGACACTGCTTCTGCTTCGGCCCCCTTTGTGAAGTAGTCTACCACAACTATAAGACCCACACTAACCCAGTTTAATAGTGTCATGTCGTGTCAGGTTTTTCCCATCATAGCTAGCTCGAGTGAACCAATTGTATGAAGGAACCACAAGGCTAGGTAAGTGAAACAATGCAAAATCAATCAATTTTAGTTGTGTGGTTGACTACCTGAACTTGTGTAGTCGACCAGTCAATTTAAGAAGTGAGACCAGTCAATTTTAAATTGTGTGGTCGACACTGCTGGATTATGTGGTTGATGGATTTTGCGGTCACACAGTCGATCGCACAAACTCAGATTTGACTCCATGATTTGAAAACTTTTCAAAATTAAGGGGATCTCTTTCCTAATTGAGAGAGGACTCTATATGGAGGCTTTTACTCTATATAGAGGACGTCCTTTTACTCTTTCACACTCTTTTGGATCAATCTCAAACCCTAAAACTAAGAGAGAAAGAGAGAGGAGAAGAATGAGAAGTTTGAAGGAAGGAGCTTAAAGGAAGTAGAAGGACTTGCAGAAGGAAAATTATTGTCAGATCTCAGCCAGCTGTGTAGAGAAGCCAACAATAAGTATCCTTGTCCCTGCAATGGGCTAGTTTAGGAATATAATGGAAAGTTAATGTTTAGATCATATTCAAAATTATGGTTTTGAACTTAGATAGTGATGTGTATGAGATTTGTAATGGTAGTACAATGGTTAGGGCAGAGATGAAGGAATTGAATGGGTATTATGGCCATAGAACGACCATAGGATGAACCCTATTGCTGAGCTGAGAAGTTGACTCAAGAAGAATACAGACTGAAAGACAAAAATCGACCAAACCTTATATGGTTGCATCACTGGTCGACCATAGTGGGACCAGTGAGTTAACCACAGTCATTCGGGAAGTGTCCCAGAGTTGTGTGGTCTCATCAATGGTTGCATGATGCATGACCACAAAGTCGACCACACAGTGTCTGTCGACATATACTGGCAACCACAGAGTCGACCAATCAACCTTTGAGGGATCTGTTTTGTTTTTTGACTGCTGTAACTTGATACTATCGAGCCCTAACTTGAATCCATTAATTCTTAGGTTTCCAACTACTTCAAAGTAACTTCCAAAGCTTGGTAGGGAATCAAATATCGATTACAGGTGAGGAAACAAGACCTAAACTAACTGGATAATAACAAGCTATTGTCTTTATTTTATTTGTCTAATGCTATGATTGATACCATGCTTATATGATTGTAATGTGCATCTCACATGTCATCTAATATTACTGCTATTCCTATTCATGCATATTTATTTTATTATTTTATTTAATTATTGATGATGAGAGGAATAGACATGTTTTTATGAGTGTGGTTGGTGTACTGTGTGGGAAGGGGTTTGTGATCCCTAAACCATGCATCACATTGACGTCGTCGTATCGCTATTACCTTAGCGAAACTAGTACGTCATAGGGCATCAGGGGGTGGACGTGGTACTATGGTCTTTGGCCTGACCACCAGACTCTAGCTCTATCTCTATGGACGTATTGAGGGATGCTGGGGTAAGGCCTTGGATACACGTAGATGACATCTAGGATTGCTTAGTCATGAGCTCAGTTTTCAAGCCCTCGCCAGTAAGGGCATACGTACTGGTATGGGTAGGGTATTAGGGGAAGTATTGGTAGATTGTGATCTGAATACATTAGCTCTATCTTTATTCCATGGTGGATGCATGTGGGATGAAAATGGTGTTTAATCCATTGGGTGTATTCACACACTCGTGTATAGAGATGCGGTGGACGCTAATCCTTTCTATAGCACAGTTGTAAACTTAAACCAGACCAAAGATATAAATTGAATGCATGCATATGTTTACACATTATTTTATTTACTCATTGAGCTATGTTGTGTGCTCACCCCTCGATGTCAAATATTTTAGTTGATGATGCAGGTCTTAGAGTAGAAGACTATATGGAGGCACCGTCGTATGGACACATGGCAGCGATGGATACATAGGCTATAGAAGAGTAGCCTGACTCTACGTGCTAGTGTGTCCAATGTGTGAACTCCTAGATTTACTTCTATTTTGTTACGGGACGTGTAATAAATTATATACTTATGTATTGGTTTATTTGGAGATAACTGGAATATTTATTTACTTATCATGTTAGACCTCAGTTCATTATTAATAAGACTTCTGCTATTTATTTATTTTTGGATAAGTAGATAATCTACTATTTACTTTATTATCTCTGATTGGTGTAGAATATGTATTTGGTTTGGATTATTGGCACGGTCTTTCGAGATCCTGGCTTGAACCGTTGGTTCGTATGACAGTTCATTCATACTTCTGGTTTATTATCTTGACAATAAAAATTTTTCTCTGATAACGGGCGGAAGGGAAAGGGCCCATGATGTCCATACCCCATGTGGCTAAGGGGATAGGTGATGATGAAATTATTTGCAAAGGAGCTGCTGGGAGGTGGGGGATAGGGGTAAAAACTGGCATTTTTTATATTTTTTGACATATTCTAGGCACTCTTCTTTCATCATCGGCCAGTAGTTGCCTTGTCTTAGAATTTTGTGTGCCAAAGCCCTTCCTCCTAAATGTGCACCACCAATTCCCTTGTGAACATCTTTGATTGCGAGGGCCGCTTCGGAGGGTCACAAACATCGGAGTAGCGGAAATGTGACTACTTTCTTGTACAAGATATCTTAGTCGAGTACATAGTGAGTGGCCTTAGGCTGTATTCTTCTAGCTTCCTTTCTCTCTTCTAGGAGGAGTCTATCCATGAGATATGAATAGATTGGATCTATCCACGACATCTCTACCATGGATGGAATCACTATTTTTTTTGTTTAGATAAACACTTGCTTTGGTCAGGATTTCTGTATATATTGAGTGACTAAGATCAGATAATTCTAAGGTTGCTAACTTGGAGAGAGCATCGGTCTATGTGTTCTGGTCCCTTAGAATGTGTCTAAGTGTGAAAGTATCAAAGGCCAATGCATCCTCCCCCACCTTCTATAAATATGCTACTATGTTTTCTTTTTGTGCCTCATAGTCACCATTGACTTGTTTCACGATCAGTTGGGAATCACTGGAGACTTCTACTTTTTTAGCCAGTAATGCTTTAGCTAGGCGAAGTCCGACAAGGAGAGCTTCATACTCAGCCGCATTGTTCGACGCTCAGAATTTGTATCGTAGTGCATACTGAATTTGAAAACCCTCTAGAGTAGTAAGTATGAGGCCAGCTCCACATTCTCCTTGGTTAGAAGCCCCATCTACAAATAATGTCTATAGGAGCTACGGTATGCTCTCCTCCTTCTTTCCTTGTACTTCTTCCTCGGCTTCTTCTGGTAGTGACAATTCAATGAGGAAATAGGCCAGGGCCTGTGCCTTGATCGCGTACGTGATTTGTAATTGATATCAAACTTGCCTAATTCAACTGCCCAATTAATTATGCGTCTGGAGACATCTGATAGAGACAAGATTTTCTTTAAGGGCTGAGATGACTATAGAGTGTGCCTGGAAATACGGGTGAAGCTTTCTTGCCGTGGTAACTTGGGCTAGAGTAATCTTCTCAATAAATTTATACCGTGTCTCCACGTCGAGCAGTATTTTTCTCACATAATAAATTGGTCTCTGTGTGGTATCGACCTCTTTAAGTATTACCGCACTGACAGCTTTGAGAGATACTGTGAGGTATAACTCCAAACTGTCCCCCACTTCTGGCTTAACCAAGAGTAGGGGAGATGCTAGGTATGCCTTCAGCTCATCAAATGCTTGTTGGCATTCTGCCGTCTATTCAAATGTTTTGTTTCCTTTCAGGGTTTGGAAAAATGGGAGGCACTTATCAGCCGACCTCGACATGAATCTACTTAAAGCCATGATCCTTTCACCTTCGTGGGAGCAGGTATGTCGAGGATGGCCGATATTTTTGCTGGGTTCGCCTTAATGCCATGGCTAGAGACCATGAATCCAAGGAACTCTCCTGAGGTGACGCCGAAGGCGCACTTTGCTGGGTTGAGCTGCATTTGGTGCTTCTTAAAGGCACCGAATGCTTCCTCCAGATCCTTAACATGATTGTTTCCTATCAAAATTTTCACCAGCATGTCGTCTACATAAACTTTGACATTTCTTCCAATTTGCTCTTCAAAGATTCGATTGACTAACCGTTGGTATGTAGCCCTGGCATTTTTAATTCCAAAGGGCATGACATCATAATAGAATAGTCCATGGTTAGTGATGAAGGGCTATCTTCTAGGCATCCGCTACATGCATTTTGATCTGGTTGTTGCCGGAATATGCATCCATGAAACTTAGTTGTTCATGTCCTATAGTGGCATCGATCAGTTGATCGATCCGAGGAAGCGGAAAACTATCTTTCGGGCATGCCTTGTTGAGGTAGGAAAAATCGATGCATATGTGCCTTTTACCTCCTGGTTTGGGAACCATAACTACATTAAAAATCCACACCATATAATTGACCTCCCTGATGAATTTGGCCTTTAATAGCTTTTCCACTTCCTCATCAATAATGAGTTGTCGAGCCAAAGTGAATGATTGTTACTTCTATCGAATAGGGTGATGCGATGCTAAAATAATGTTCTACTACTTCTCTCAGGATCCCGGGCATATCCGCGGGGGACCAAAGAAATATATCTGCATTATTGTGTAAAAAAGTTATCAATTCTGTCCTCCAAGGTTTGGTGAGAGTCAAACCTATTTGGACTATTCTTTTTGGATCGGCCTCGTTGAGAGGGATTCTGATCAGGTCCTTTGTCAGGGTTCCCATTTGTTGTTTAGGATCATCCCAAATATCATCGATGTGAATTGGCATAGCTTATGCAGGCTTTTTGTAATTAGTGAGTTTGGTCGAATAACATTTTCATGAGACTAGTTGGTCAGTGCAGAACTCTCCAGCTCCTCTAGGAGTGGGGAACTTGATCACAAGATGATATGTTGAAGGAAAGGATCGAAGGGCTCATAGATGAGGAATTCAAAATAGGGCGTTGTGTGATGAAGGAACGTCCACTACCAAACCTTTCACCATGACTAAGTCACCTGAAAAACTTACGAGCAGATTATTGACCGGTAACAATCACTCAGGAGAAATCTCCATGCATTAAAAGGCCTGCCAATAAATTATGTCCACGGAGCTTCCTGTATCAACCATGATTTTGTGTACATCACTATCTTCAATGCACATGGTGATAACAATTGCATCTTCATGAGGGACCTCTAATCTGTACAAGTTTTCATTACTGAATATTAAGAAGTCACCTATTCGAGCTCTCTTCCTCGGCCATTCAGTTGATTTGACCATTCTCGCATAAGCTTTTAACGCCTTTGAGGAAGTATTTCCTGCTGCAGGGCCGCCAGTGATGGTTTGAATTGGTTTTCGTCTTTCCTTGGAGGGTTCATATTCTAAATCCTTTGTCGAGGCCAAGGCGGCATTCTTGGTCAACTATGGTCGGTTTTGAACCTTGCTAGCCGATGCTGAACTAATATCACTTTCTCCTAACATCCTTGCTCTTGTGGGTAGGACATACCCAGGTTTCGTAATTCTGATTGCATTGACTCTATCAAAAGGTGAGTTCAAACATGGCTCTGGTGCATCCAAGATTATCCGTGGTGGAGGAGGCCAAGTCTAATCTTGGCGATGCTAGCTGATCCGTGGGTCAGTCCTTAATAAAGGCTTTTTTCTTGTCTCTAGGGTATTGAGAATTCTTTCTTTCTCATAAATTTGTTGCAAGACAGGATCGAGCTTGAAATCAAACCCTTACATCAAGATTGGTGGGGGTTGGACCTCTTTCGTGTCCTTCCTCATGTTGTTGAGGTGTGTGCTCACAACGCTGATCTCGATATCCCGCTCTTACTCTTTTTCTCTCCTCTCTCGGAGGATCTCCTCTATCTTCTCTCCTTTCTTTTCTTCTGACTTTTCTTCTTCTTCTCTTCTTGGTTTCCTTGTGGGATTTCTTTGGCTAGGTGGCAGAGGTGGCATCCTCCAATCCTCCAGTGGGGGTGTTGGTGTTCTGGGTGCATCATGGTTAACATACTGACCATAGTATCCTCTCCTGATGAGATCATCAATCTCGGTCTGCAAATTCCAACATTCATTGGTGGTATGGCCAATGTGGCGGTGATAACGATAGAATTTGCTTGGGTTCCTTGTCTTAGCCTCGGTTATGATTTTTGGGGCCTTTGGAGATACCCATCCTTTGTAATGGGCATGTAGACATCCCTAAGGGGTTTCTTCAGTGGAGTATAATCGTCGAACCTTCTCAGGGGTCATGGGGCTCTAGCTTCTTCTTTTCTTGATCTCATATACTCCCATGGGCATCTTGGATCTCTTCCTTCATCTGCTCTTTTGCTCGGAGTGGTGGTCATACCCTTGTTAGCCTCATAGACTTCATTCACGGTTGCGTATTTCTCGCACCGAGCCAGTAGCTCTTATAGGTCGGCCGGTTCCTTCTTTGCAATGGAGAATCGGAGATTCTCATTAGTGACAGCTGCCCTTAAGGTGGCATAATGGACCGGATCTTCAATGTACTTAACTTGAGCACCTCTAGGTTAAACTTAGCAAGAAACGCACGCAGAGATTTACCAGGCTTTGCTTCATGTCCATAAGGTGCGCGGTAGTTTTCGTTATACCTTGCTTCCATGAAAGCGCATTCAGAATAGCTTACTCATCGTCTTGAATGAATCAATTGACCTTGGGGGTAGGTTGTTGAACTACATCCTTGCTACGCCTTTTAAGGTGAGGGTAAAATCCCTATACATGGTTGCATCTGGATTTATGTGGAGTACCATCGCGCTTACGAAATTATTCAAGTGCTTGACCGGGTCAGTGGATCCATTGGTGGCATGCTAAAGCGCTTTGGCAAGGGCTTTCATGAGGATGTCGGTGAGAAGATTATTCGTGGAATAGTCTCTTTCTTCATCTGGAGCAACACCCACCTTCTCCATGGTCTCGACCTTTTATTGCAGAAGCATTAACTGATCCTCAATCCTTGTTGCTACCTCTGGGTGCATGGGTGCCTTTCTTCTGTCATTCACACCGATAACAACCTTTGGTAGGGGCACGTGCTGTGGTATCAAGCTCTTCCAAAATTTCCTCTTTTTGTCCGACCTCGATTCTCTATGATGGTCTGAGCCTTTCTCTAACTGGTATCCTGTCGTACTGTGAGGTAAAACCAGTACCACTCCCTTCTTGTGAGGAGGCCACCCTATCTGCCCCACCCTCGCCACCCTTATTTCTTGGTTGTCTTGGTTGGTTTTGGCGAGGGGGCTCTGGAGGGTCAACTTGCGCATTAGGATTGAAGGGAGGAATAACTCCTATAGGAGGTCGAGAAGTAGCTCCGGTGGCAGGAGCCTTGATTCCCCGTAGGGCTCCGGTCATGATCTCCAGTTCTTGCACCACTGTGTCAAACTGTTCGTAGGTGACATATGTTTCCAATGTTGGTGTTGGATTTGCGGCTCTTTTACCCTTCTCCCTTGTCTGTCAAGGGTTTGCTCGTCTTGTTTCTTGAAGGTTTATGGCTAGAGGCTCGATCATTGGTGGATTTAGATTAATTGTATGGATTCTTATTCTCTAAGGATTCATGTCACACCCTAATTCTGGACTAACCAGTAGTGTGATGAACCATCATGGGAACCAAGAGTTCAAACCAGAATCTCGTATAGGCTGTACCAACCATGTTAAACTAAAACACATTCCACAGTAATAATCAGATATAATAATTAAATAGCGAAAGTCTTATTAATAATGAACTGAGTGTCTACAATGAGTAAATTAATAAACTAGTTATCCCCAAGTAACCATGACATAATTATAATAAACTATTACAAATCCCATAAGTCAAATACAAAAATAAAACACTAAGCATAACTCAGTGGAAGCACTCGCATGATGAGTCATGCTTGTCCTCCATAGCTTGCACGTTCATAGCCGCCACATAACCATACGTTGGAGCGCTGATATTACCTTTCGACAACAGTACCTGTAACATCAGAAACTAAAAGAATAGCATACGCGAGGGTTAGCTCTCCTCCATGAGCTCAGTGAGTAAACAAAACAATGCGTAAACATATGCATGCATTCAATTCATATCTTTGTTCTGGTTTTAAGTTTATAATGTTCTAAAGAAAGGATTGGCAGCCACCACACCTCTATACATGAGTGTGTGAATCTGCCCAATGAATAAAATACCATTACTGTCCCACATGCACCCATCATGGAATAGAGATAGAGCTAAAGTGTCTGGATCACACACCACCAACACTTTCCCTGATGCCCTACCCATACCAAAGCGTAAGCCTCTACTGGCGAGGGCTTACAAACTGGGTTAGCAACTAACCTAATGCCATCCAATGTATCCAAGGCCTCACCCCAGCATCCCTTAATATGTCCATAGAGATAGAGCTAAGGCCCCATGACAGAGTCAGAGACCACACGGTTCGAGACCACCTCTCTTGATGCCCTACTACATAATAGTTCTGCTAAGGTAATGATGATACGATGATATCAATGGGCAAGACTTGAGTAGAGATAGAGCTAGGGTCTGGTGACCAGATTGAACCACAATGCCACGTCCTCCCCCTGATGCTCCACTCTCATCCAATACACTAACCACACACACAAACACATGCCTATTCCTAGCATCATCATCATCATGTTATAAATACACAAAAGTAAATATGCATGCAAAAATAGTAGTAATATTGGGTGACACGTGAGATGCACATTACAAACATGCAAACATAGAAGCATTCATTGCATTAGACAAATAAAATAAAATAGTTTGTTATTATCTAATTAGTTTAGGTCTTGTTCCCTCACCTTTGATTGACGTTTGTTCATCTTCCAAGCTTTAAAAGTTACTTTAAATCTATTGGGAACCTAAACAATTAATATATTTAAGTTAGGGTTCAAGTTTACAAAGTTACAGTAGTCAAAAACCTTGTCTGGTCTCAAAATATACTTGCTGTTATCGTATGGTCGCAGGTGTGGTCGAACCTGTGGTCTCAGTATATGTGACCACACACTGCGTGGTCGACCCCTATGGTCGCATACCATGCGACCACAGCATGAGACCACAAGATTCAAGGAAACTTTTCAAATAGCTGTGGTCGACTATCTGGTCATCCTGTGGTCCACCATAGCTATGACCATACGATGTTTGGTTGATTTTTACTTCTCACACGAGTTTCTCCTCTTGAATTATCAACGGGATTCACCCTACGATCATTCTATGGCTTTTAATCATAGTTTATCCTTATCAATTATCCCTATCCTATTCTCTTTTGGTTTTCCTTAGAAATTCCAAAACTGAAATCGTTACATTAGATTCAATACATCAACTTGATTGAAAAGGAACCTATCCTATCTGATATGGCTTTACAAAGTCAGGTTCATACCTTAAGCTTGTTGTAAAGAGATAAAATTAATCTCTTAGAACCCTTCTCCAAGCTTCTTTTCCAAATCTCCTTCCCCTTTTCTTCCTTTCTCTCTTTTTCTCTTAGGTTTAGAGTTTCAATTTGAGTTCTAAAAGAGTGAGAGAGGTTAAGAGACGTCCTATATATAGAGAAAAACCTCTATATAGAGTCCCAATTTAATTAGGAAAGAGATCCCTTAGTTTAGGAAAGTTTCCAAAACTCAGAGTCGGTCTCAACATCGTACGGTCGCACGTGTGGTTACAGAATCCGTCGACCACACGTCCCAAATATGCAACCACACGTTGTGTGGTTTCATGTGTGTGGTCTCATGTGGTCGATCACACCCCTCAAAAATGTGATCATACGACCAAAATTTATTGGTTTTTAGTTTTTGACTAAATGCTTCCACAAAAACTTAAACAGTCAACAACACCAACTAAATTTGACTTGTTGCTTACCTGATCTTGTGGTTTCTTCATATAATTGGTTTACTTGAGCCAGTTATGATGGGAAGACCAATCACGACACTAAAACGTAAGGTTAAACTAGGTTCGTGGCGTGCGGGTCTTATAACTCCACCACCCTCAAAAGAAATTTCGTCCTCGAAATTTACACGCACAGATTTTACAACTCCCCTACCCTCTAAATAAATTTTGTCTTCAAAATTTGAATGTTCTTCGAAGTCAAATAGGTGGGACTACTATTTTAGCATGGCATTTTTCTTCTTACCATGTAATCTCTTTCACGTCTTGGCTTTGCTAAGTTACTTTCCATAATAAATATCCTAGCTCCGGAGATATACCTTTCCACTAGTGATCTAGGCTGGTACCACTTTAAAAGTTAAGTCTTCTACTAACTCTAGTGGATCCGTAGTCAATACATGTGATGGGCCTCCATCATTTTGAGGTCCCACGTGTGGTCGCAGAATCTGTCGACCACACGTTGTGCGGTCTCATGTGTGTGGTCTCATGTGGTCGACCACACCCCTCAAAAATGCCACCACACGACCAAAATTTATTGGTTTTTAGTTTTTGATTGGTTGCTTCCATACAAACTTAAAAAGTCAACCAGACCTATTAAATTTGACTTGTTGCTTACCTTATCTTGTGGTTTCTTCACCCAATTGGTTCACTTGAGCCAGTTATGATGGGAAGACCGATCACGACACGAGAACATAAGGTTAAACCGGGTTCATGGCATGCGGGTCTTACAATTCATGTCCTATGAATTTCCTTTGATGTTTTTGTTCAAACTTTGAATCACTTAGGGCCCCACGGTGGGTGCCAAACTGTTTCATCCAGAATCTGTATCCGTGGCCTACAAAGCTGATTAAACCTGCAAGGCAAAACACAAGGCAAAGGGAGGCGGGCCTATGGCCCTGGGTCTACTCCGATGCCAAAGTCAGGAATTTGTAAATCGTCAATGGGCTCGGTGTCCGAGCCCACTTAAATATTTATGGGGTAAGTGAGAGATTCTCAATCTGAGGTGTCAGAGCGACAATCCCTAGGAGAATGAATATTAAATATTGTTTATACCTAAAATCTTGGGATTCATGAGCTATTTATAGTGAAAAGTGCTTCATTGTAAAGCCGGTTTTGCCCCTGTTTGGAGATGAAAATGACAACTAAGTCCTCTGGCTTTAAGAAGAGAGTACTTTATGTTCTTTAATCTCTATGAGAGGGCTGATGGACCTTATATATCGACTGATGGGCCTATAAGGTAACCAATGGGCCACCCTTTTAGGTCTTGATGAGTAGACGTCTACTTAGACCAAAGCTTCTAGATGTCGCTTATGTGGACTGGACTGTCTACCTGTCTTCACCTTACAGGGTGATTTGGCAAATTCACCTGACACCCTACATACAACATGTACAAAAAATAATGCCAAGTTGGGAGATATGACTCACAAGTTGGCTGTTATCCCCCTAATGCAAAAATGGACTAAGTACAATGACAGAAAAGAAATAGGAAAGTGATGGTCACTGTGGGTCAGTAGTAAGAGGGGGTAATGACCTACTTTGCTAATCTATTGAAGGAGGTGTAGACATACGTCGACCATATCCAGCTGTACGGCGGGCACCTACGTTAGAAGTCTCCTCTAGCGGACCTTAATGGTATAGATGGGGAATCATCCTGGCGAACACCGTCGTGGCTTGAATCTGACCAAGCTCCACGTCAAAGCCATCCTGCAGCCTCATGATGGCCTGCTGATCACTCCGTATGTTGGCCAACTCAGCCATCACCGATTGCTGCCCCGCAGTTATCTGAGACTAAAGTGCAGTGCATATCTCCTGAATCCGGGCCATACTATTGCGAGGCCTCTCCGCTGTAGCACTAGTGGAAGCCCTCTATCCCTCAAGAATGTTGTAAGACCCGCACGTCACGAACCCAGTCTAACCTTACGTTCTCGTGTCGTGGCAGGTCTTCCTATCATGGTCGGACCAAGCGGACCAAGTGCATGAAGAAACCACAAGACTAGGTATGAAATTGAACCCAAAAACAGTCAATTAGGAGTGTGTGGTCGCATACCCAAACAGGTGTGGTCGATCACACATCAGATTAAAGTGACCACATAAATTCTGGTTGTGTGGTCGCAAATTTTGGACTGTGTGGTCGACGGGTTCTGCGATCACACCCTGCGACCACACGAACCCAGTCAGAAACTGTGATTAGGAAACCTTCCTAATCCAAAAGGGGTTATTTCCTAATCTAAGTAGGGCTTTATATGGAGGGTTTTCCTCTATATATAGGACGTCCCTTAGCCTCTTTCATCCTTTTAGAACTCAAACTGAAAGAGAGAGAAAGAGAAGAGGAGGAAGAGAAGGAGAATTGAAGAGGAAGACTAAGAAGAAGGAAATTCGGAGAGAACTCTGAATCTTCAACAAATATAAGGTATGAAACCATCCCCCACATCTGTTGAATACCTAGAATAGATTATGGAGGAGATGGTGATTCAAAGTGAGACCCCAATCATCAATCCATGGATAAATTCTAAGAGATCCATGGAAGGAATCTATTGGATGATGGATTGAGTAAAAATATTAATTTTAAGCCATAGAGCAATCATAGGAAGGATTATGATGATAAGCCAAGGGATCCAAACATTAAGGAATTGAGTTGGGAGTGAAAAAGTCGACCATCACATGTGTGGTCGCATGATATGCGACCACACGAGACACACATATTCGACCACACACCCTCGGGAAGTCCAGGAAGGGTGTGGTCGCATGATATGTGACCATACCTTGCAACCACATGGCCTCGGGAAGTTCCAGGGAGGGTGTGGTCGCATGATATGCAACCACACTTTGCGACCACATGCCCTTGGGAAGTTCCAGGGAGGGTGTGGTCGCATGTGTGGTCGCATGGTATGCGACCACACCTTGCGACCACACACCCTGTGGTCGCAGAAACTGAGACCACAGGTGCTGCCACACCTGCGACCACTCAGTTTCTGTTAGTCTGAATTGTTGGAAATAAATTCTAATTTAAAATCTATAAATTTGTTAGGTTTCCAAGTGGTCTAAAAGTGATTTACCAAGCTTGAACGAGGAACTACTATCGACCAAAGGTGAGGGAACAAGACCTAAACTAATTGGCTAATAACAAGCTGTTTTACTTATTGAGTCCAATGCCATGATTGATTCTATACTTGTATACTTGTAATATACATTTCACATGTCATCCAATATTCCTGCTATTAGTGCTCATGCATATTTAATTTTGTTTATTTATAACATGATGATGATGGTGCTGTTAGGAATAGGCATGTGAATGTATGTGTGTGGTTAGTGTGCTTGATGCCAGTGGAGCATCAGGGGGAGGACGTGACACTGTGGTTCATCCTGGTTACCAGACTCTATCTCTATCTCTACTCAAGTCTTGTCCACTAACATCATCGTATTGTCATTACCTTAGCAGAACTATTACGTCGTAGGGCATCAGGGGAGGTGGTCTCGGACCGTGTAGTCTCTGACTCTGCCAGGGGGCCTTAGCTCTATCTCTATGGACGTATTGAGGGATGCTAGGGTGAGGCCTTGGATACACTGTTTGAAATTAGGATTGCTTAGTTGCGAGCCCATTTTGCAATCCCTCGCCAATAGGGGTTTACGTGTTGCTATGGATAGGGCATCAGGGGACGTGTCATGCGGGGTTTGATCCGGGCACTTTAGCTTTATCTCTATTCCATGATGGGTGGATGTGGGACAGCATTGGAGTTTGATCCTTTGGGCGGCTTCACACACTCGTGTATAGAGGTACGGTGGCCACCAATCATTTCTATTGCACATTACAAACTTATAAATCAGACCAAAGATATGAATTGAATGCATGCATATGTTTGTTGCATTGTTTTGTTTTTACTCACTGAGCTCAAGTTGGAGAGCTGACCCTCACGCACGTAATTCTTTTTAGTTTCTGATGTTGCAGGTATTACGGTTGAAGATTATGTCGACACGCCAACATATGAACAGGTGGAGGCTATGGATGAGCAAGCTATGTAGGATTATTATGATTCGTTAAGCGAGCATTTCAACTATGGATGCGTTTAGTGTTTAACTTTTGTATTTGGATATTTGTAATATGTATTAAATTATGTTTTGGTTACTTGGAGATAACTGGAATATTAATTATTTATCATGATTAGACCTCAGTTCATTATTAATAAGACTTTCGCTATTTACTTTATTATCTTTGATTAATGTGGAATGTGTTTTGGTTTAACATGGTTGGCATAGCTTATACGAGATTCTGGTTGAACCGTTGGTTTATTGACGGTTCATCACACCATTCTGGTTAGTCCAGAATTAGGGTGTGACAATTGCCTTCCTCACAATCACTGTCTACACCGGTAATTTCCCTATGTACCACCGGCTTCCTACGACTTACCCTATGCTTCGATCTCTCCTGTGCCTCAAGCTCTGGGTTGGACATCACTATGTTATAGAGATTTATCCTAATAATGCTTGTCCAACTGAATGGAGAGGACTCCTTACCATTCTTGATCTCCTCACCAGCTGTGTCTACCCTAAAATGTGGTCGCATACCTAAACAGGTGTGGTCGATCACACCTCAGATTAAAGTGACCACATAAATTCTGGTTGTGTGGTCACAAATTTTGGACTGTGTGGTCGACGGGTTCTGCGATCACACCCTGTGACCACACGAACCCAGTCATAAACCGTGATTAGGAAACCTTCCTAATCCGAAGGGGGTTATTTCCTAATCTAAGTAGGGCTTTATATGGAGGGTTTTCCTCTATATATAGGACGTCCCTTAGCCTCTTTCATCCTTTTAGAACTCAAACTGAAAGAGAGAGAAAGAGAAGAGGAGGAAGAGAAGGAGAATTGAAGAGGAAGACTAAGAAGAAGGAAATTCAGAGAGAACTCTGAATCTTCAACAAATATAAGGTATGAAACCATCCCCCACATCTGTTGAATACCTAGAATAGATTATGGAGGAGATGGTGATTCAAAGTGAGACCCCAATCATCAATCCATGGATAAATTCTAAGAGATCCATGCAAGGAATCTATTGGATGATGGATTGAGTAAAAATATTAATTTTAAGCCATAGAGCAATCATAGGAAGGATTATGATGATAAGCCAAGGGATCCAAACATTAAGGAATTGAGTTGGGAGTGAAAAAGTCGACCATCACATGTGTGGTCGCATGATATGCGACCACACGAGACACACATATTCGACCACACACCCTCGGGAAGTCCAGGAAGGGTGTGGTCGCATGATATGTGACCATACCTTGCAACCACATGGCCTCGGGAAGTTCCAGGGAGGGTGTGGTCGCATGATATGCAACCACACTTTGCGACCACATGCCCTTGGGAAGTTCCAGGGAGGGTGTGGTCGCATGTGTGGTCGCATGGTATGCGACCACACCTTGCGACCACACACCCTGTGGTTGCAGAAACTGAGACCACATGTGCTGCCACACCTGCGACCACTCAGTTTCTGTTAGTCTGAATTGTTGAAAATAAATTCTAATTTAAAATCTATAAATTTGTTAAGTGATTTACCAAGCTTGAACGAGGAACTACTATCGACCAAAGGTGAGGGAACAAGACCTAAACTAATTGGCTAATAACAAGCTGTTTTACTTATTGAGTCCAATGCAATGATTGATTCTATACTTGTATGCTTGTAATGTACATTTCACATGTCATCCAATATTCCTACTATTACTGCTCATGCATATTTAATTTTGTTTATTTATAACATGATGATGATGATGCTGTTAGGAATAGGCATGTGAATGTATGTGTGTGGTTAGTGTGCTTGATGCGAGTGGGGCATCAGGGGGAGGATGTGACACTGTGGTTCATCTTGGTTACCAGACTCTAGCTCTATCTCTACTTAAGTCTTGTCCACTAACATCGTCGTATTGCCATTACCTTAGCAGAACTATTACGCCGTAGGGCATCAGGGGAGGTGGTCTCGGACCGTGTAGTCTCTGACTCTGCCGGGGGGCCTTAGCTCTATCTCTATGGACGTATTGAGGGATGCTAGGGTGAGGCCTTGGATACACTGTTTGAAATTAGGATTGCTTAGTTGCGAGCCCATTTTGCAATCCCTCGCCAATAGGGGTTTACGTGTTGCTATGGATAGGGCATCAGGGGACGTGTCATGCGGGGTTTGATCCGGGCACTTTAGCTTTATCTCTATTCCATGATGGGTGCATGTGGGACAGCATTGGTGTTTGATCCTTTGGGCGGCTTCACACACTCGTGTATAGAGGTACGGTGGCCACCAATCATTTCTATTGCACATTACAAACTTATAAACCAGACCAAAGATATGAATTGAATGCATGCATATGTTTGTTGCATTGTTTTGTTTACTCACTGAGCTCAAGTTGCAGAGCTGACCCTCACGCACGTAATTCTTTTTAGTTTCTGATGTTGCAGGTATTACGATTGAAGATTATGTCGACACGCCAACATATGAACAGGTGGAGGCTATGGATGAGCAAGCTATGTAGGACTATTATGATTCGTTAAGCGAGCATTTCAACTATGGATGCGCTTAGTGTTTAACTTTTGTATTTGGATATTTGTAATATGTATTAAATTATGTTTTGGTTACTTGGAGATAACTGGAATATTAATTATTTATCATGATTAGACCTCAGTTCATTATTAATAAGACTTTCGCTATTTACTTTATTATCTCTGATTAATGTGGAATGTGTTTTGGTTTAACATGGTTGGCATAGCTTATATGAGATCCTGATTGAACCGTTGGTTTATTGACGGTTCATCACACCATTCTAGTTAGTCCAGAATTGGGGTGTGACAATTGTCTTCCTCACAATCATTGTCTACACCGAAAATTGCCCTATGTACCACCGGCTTCCTACGACGTACCCTCTGCTTCGATCTCTCCAGTGCCTCAAGCTCTGGGTTGGACTTCATTATGTTATAGAGATCTATCCTAATAATGTTTGTCTAGCTAAACGGAGAGGACTCCTTACCATTCTTGATCTCCTCACCAGCTGTGTCTACCCCAAAATGTATGAAGATGTGTGTCTCACCTCAATTCCGTACTATTCAGAATGGTGTGATGAACCGCTAGCAAACCAACGGTTCAACCCGGATCTCGAGTAGGCTATATCCGAGTTATCTAAACTCCATACATTCATAATCATAATCAGAGTAAATACACAATAGTAGAAATCTTATAATAAAATGAACTAAGAATCTACTGTGATATTAATATTTAAATAGCAAACTATTCTGTAACAACTGAGACATAAATAGATATCAAATACATGTCATTAATAAATTCAAATAAGGAAAACTAGAAAAAAATATCTAATCGAATCCACATTAGTTGCACTCGCAAGAGGAGTCATGAGTATCCACTTCAGCTTCAACCTCCATTGCTGCTACGTTCCCGTATGCTGGAGCATTCATATAATCTTCAACTGTAAAACCTGGATCATCAACTAAAAATATTCGACGTCGAGGGGTGAGCACACATCATGGCTCAGTGAGCAAACAAAACAATGCAACAGTACATATGCATGCAATCAATTCATATCTTTGGTCTGGTTTAAAGTTTGCAATGCACAATAGAAAGGTTGGGTGGTCAAAGGTTAACGTTTATTGATCCCGCCTCTATACACAGGGTGTGAAAGTCCGCCCAAAGATTAACGTTTATTGTCTTCCCCATCCACCCTAATCATGAACATTATATAACAAAGGTTAACGTTTATTGCTATATAGTG
>CM053269.1:28394132-28550671 GCA_028583415.1 Protea cynaroides
AGGTGAACTCGGGGTTAGTCCTACCTTTCTCGATATCTTCTTGTACTTGTTCTCGATAAGGATCCGATTTGATAGTCATCTTCACTTCATCCATTATATCCGGTATAATCTTCAATGTCGCGAACATATTTGAAAACCGATGAATAAACCCTTGGTTGGCTGATCCATCCTTGTGCTAACCTCTCCTTGCGATTTTATCATTGCCTTTCTGCTTAACGCATCCGCTACAACATTCGCTTTTCCCGGATGATAGTGGATATCACAATCAAAGTCTTTCAGTAGTTCCAACCATCTTCTTTGTCTCATATTCAATTCCTTCTGATTAAATAAATAAGTAAGACTTTTATGGTCCGACTTAATCTGGAATTTCTCTCCGTATAGGTAATGTCTTCATATCTTGACAGCATGTACTACTATCGCTAACTCCAAATCATGAGTGGGATAATTTTTCTCATGTATTTTCAACTGTCTCGAGGCATAAGCAATCACTTGATCTCCTTGCATAAGCACACATCCTAATCCCAGTCCTGACGCATCCGTGTATAAGGTAAATGTCTGTCCTGGAATAGGAATAGTCAAAATCGGAGCGGATATCAATCTGGTCTTCAATGTCTGGAAGCACTTCTCACATTTATCCGTCCACACAAACTTTTTACCTTTCTTAGTCAAACTGGTGAGAGGTACGGCAATCCGGGAATAGTCTTCCACAAATCTCCGATAATAACCAGCGAGACCCAGAAAACTTCTAATTTCTGCAACGCTCTTTGGTGCTTCCCACTTTACAATTGCCTCGATCTTGCTGGGGTCCACTTTAATTCCTTCAGCGGATACTACATGGCCTAGGAAGGCGACTTCACTTAGTCAAAACTCGCACTTGGTAAATTTGGCATATAGCTTCTCTTTCCTTAAATGCTATAGGGCGGCGTTTAGGTTCTTGATATGGGTTTCCTTGTCCTTGGAATATACCAGTATATCATCAATAAGTACAATAACCGACGTATCCAACATATCGTGGAAGACCCGGTTCATAAGCTCCATGAAAGTTGCTGGTGCATTTGTTAATCCAAAAGACATGACCAAGAACTCATAATGTCCATATCTAGTCCTGAAAGCTGTCTTAGGAATATCACCTTCTTTAATCTTCAACTGATGATAGCTTGATCGAAGATCGATCTTAGAAAATACCTTTGCTCCTTGCAACTGATCGAATAAGTCATCTATCCGAGGTAGTGGATATCGATTCTTGATTGTCAGTTTATTCAACTCCCGATAGTCGATGCATAATCGAACGCTACCGTCCTTCTTTTTCACCAATAGTTCGGCGCTCCCCATGGTGATATACTGGGTCGAATATAACCCTTGTCCAGTAGTTCTTGTAGTTGTAATTTCAGTTCCTTCAGCTCGGTAGGAGCCATTCTATAATGCTTTTGATACTGGTGCGGCTCCAGGTATAAGATCTATCACAAACTCTGTGGCTCGGTCGGGTGGTAATCCTGGTAGTTCCTCCAGAAATACGTCGGGATAGTCCCGCACTACATCAATATCTTCTATTCATGGTGCTTCCTTGGTTAGGTTGACCACTGATACCAGATACCCGACTGCCCCCTTCTCAAGGCACCTCTTAGCCTTTAGTGCTGAGAGTATGAGCTTGCGTCTATGGGGAAGTTTGGTTCCCGCAAAATTGAATTCTGCACCTTTTTTGTCTTTAAATATTAGCTTCTTTTCAGCGCATAATAGGTTTGTAGAATGCCGAGCTAACCAGTCCATTCCCAAGATGACGTCAAAGTTTGCCATCTCAAGTGGTATCAAGGTTGCATCTAAGGTTTTCTCGCCAATGAGAACTGGACATGGTCCATAACCTTTTTCTAATTCCACTTCTAACCCCATTGGTGACCATACAAATAAATTGTAGTCTAATGTTTTGATGGGTAAATTTGGCTTCCTTCCGAATGACACCGATATAAAGGAATGAGTAGCTCCTGAATCAAAGAGTACTCTGGCGGGTACGCCATTTATATGTACGATACCTGTGATTTATTTACTTAGTCTACGTACTCATACAATGTAATTACAACTTTAAAAGGTTTCATTCATACCTGTGACCACATCGGGTGATGCGGCAGCATCTTCGGATGTAACAGCATATACCCGTCCCTGATGTAACTGTTTCTTGGGCTTAGGGCACTCCCTTGCCATATGTCCCGGCTGGTTATAGTTATAACATTTCGGGCCTTCAGAATTTGGCTTTGGCTGATGTTGAGCTACTGGAGTAGTCCTGGTTGCAGCAGTAAAGCCTTGAGCACGGAAGGGTTTAAATGTCTTGTTGTTCCCTCTGTTGTAGGTATTTCCAGCTGGCCTTTTTATACCTCTATTCTGTGTGAAATAACTCTCTTTCTGGCTCGATTCTATAACTCGAGCGATTTGGACAGCTTCATTGTATACCTTCTTTTCCAAGCCCAGAACGTGCTCTCTGATGCTTCCTCTCAGTCTCGTGACAAACCTACGGGTTTTTGTGTCCTCTTCTTGCATACTGAGTGGTGCAAAGAAAAACAGTTCTTCGTAACGCTGTTGATATGCATCCACTAACATTTGTCCCTGATATAAACTCAGGAACTCATTCTCCATAGAATCTCTGAAGCTTCGTGGAAAATACTTCTCAAAGAACGCTTCTTTGTATATAGCCCAAGTCAATAGGGTGTGCTTGGTCAATAGATAGGCCCGGGTAGATTTCCACCAATGATGTGCATCGCCCTTGAGCATGAAGGTGGCACATAATACCTTTTCTTCCTCTGTAATAGTCATCATAAGAAAGTTTCTCTCCATCTCGTCGATCCAGTGTGCTGGCCATAACGGATCAGACGGTTTACCATTGAATTCCCTAGGCTTCATCTTCAAAAATATCTCAACCAGTCGAGATTGATCCATCTGATTTTGGGGGTATGCCCCAATCATAGGTTGTGGATACTGATAATTAACCTGGGCTGCTTCCGGACCCGGTACTGGAATCTGTGCAGCTGGTGGTTGAGGTGTTTGAGGTGCTGGGGGGTTACCCACCGGTGCTGCACTGGCTTGTTCGGTCTGCATGGGTGTAGCATGAGCAGCTTGGAACATGATTCCCATTGCAACTTGCATTTGAGCCTCGCATGTTGCATCCATTGTAGCCTGCTGTGCCAAATTCATCACCACGGTTGCTAACTTTCGGGTGGTGGAGGTGGCAAATTTGTAGGGTTTACCTGATCAGGATTTCCTTGTACATATACATTCTCCTGGCTAGTTTCCTCCACAGGTGGTGGTGGTGGAACTGCATTTTGGCTCTGTCTGGTCACTCTTCGTCTAGACATAATTTCTTCTGAGATTGATGGTGCCTGAAAATCATCAAAAAAAATGAAAAAATCATTGATACTTCATGTAGGCACGTTAACCGATGTAAAATTTCAAATTTCAACTCATTTTATAACAAATTTACTGTCTTTTCTATGCAGGGTCGATGGTGAGGGTCGATGGTATGTCCGACCCTTAGTATCAGACCCTGGGAATGACCTGTTCTTCCCGAGAGCTGAGGGTCGATGTGAGGGTCGATGAGTATCCGACCCTCAGTATCCGACCCTTAGTTTTCTGTCAGATTCTCGAGAGCTGAGGGTCGATGTGAGGGTCGATGGGTATCTGACGCTCAGTATCCGACCCTTAGTTTTCTGTCAGATTCCCAAGAGCTGAGGGTCGATGGGAGGGTCGATCCGAGGGTCGATGGTTCTGGTTGAATTGTCCGACTCTCAGACCAAAAATCAGATTTTTAAGAGCCGATTCTGGTTCATTCTTTGTTATTTCCCTCCCGTTTCGACTCGTCTCTCCCCTCTGAGTTGTTACAGTGCCACTCCACTGTTTTTGGTTAGTTTGAGTCTGGGTTTCGACGTCCATGTCATTCCTACAGGTATGTTCTCCCATTTTCCCCTGTTTTTAGGTTTTCTTTTCTAGGTTTTTATCCATTTAACTTGTATCTTTCAAATTAAACTTTTTCCAACCGTAAAAATTTGATTTTTATTGGGGGCTTTTGTTATTGGTGTCTCAAGGAACGAAAGCCCTCAAAAATTTTTGAGTTTCATCTGTTGGTTATCGAAAAACTTGAATTTTTACCCTTTTTGTCCTAATTGTCGAAATTTTCGATTTCTTCAAATTCCTTCAAATTGGACTTCATTAGTTCCAATTTCCTACTGTGTGAGTGTTGTAGGATATGTTGGAACCTACTTAAGTCCTCCTGCCCACGTGTATGGGTGAAAAGTGAGGTTTTTGGCCAACTTACGTTGTTAACATATTAAATTTCAGATTTTTATCCTATTAACTCCTTATCTCCCATTTTCTTTCTTATTTGCAGATACCATGGCTCGTGCCAAGGTACCCAAAGTTCGTGATCCCCTTCGCTTCCGCTCCAACGAAGCCGAGGCACAGTATGCTCACTATGCTCATAAGAAGGTGGAGGGTGGTCGTATGGTGAACTTGGCTGAGCTAGCCTTATTCAACGTAGAGAGAGAATTCGGTGATATGGGGTGGCTCCCTGTCATCACTTACGACGCATACAAATGTCCGGATTTGGTGCGCCAGTTCTATTGTAATCTCCAGGTGGTGGGGAATTACAATGTTGTCGAGAGGGGTCAAGAGTTGCGCATCACCAGCTACGTCAAAGGGGTGAATATCTCATTTGACTATCACCAACTGGACGACCTGCTGGGCATTTCTTATGATGGCCCCATGGTCTACAGTGCGCCTGGAGAGCCCCAGTTTGTTTCCATGGAGATGAGGGCAGAGATCGATAATCAGCTGCTACGACCTGATCGCTGGCAGATGAGAGCTTGTTACATGCGTCCAGCTCCACGGGTCTTCTGCAAGATTATCCAGTGAGAAGATTCAGGAGAAGACCTTCTTGTCGCCTCTAGATTGGGAGGCTATCTGCAAGATGGGTATGCAGGATGCCCAAGTTAGTGACGAGGAGAGGAACCAGATGGTGCGCCCTCACACTCGCATCGAGATGCCTGACGCTGAGGCCGCTGCTGCCGCTGCTAGAGCTCATGTGGATCCTGTCGATGATGACGACCGTATGTATATGGATGTCGACTCGATACCACCGCCTTCCCCTACACATGCGGCTGGAGTTGGTACTTCTTCTGCGGCGGATCCTGCACCTGAGACTGGTCCTTCTCATGCGGCTGGTCCTTCACCCCCACCTTCTGACATGATGGAGATGTTGCATGAGATCAGGGAGGCTCAGCGCAGATCTGATCTGAGGATGGAGGAGTTACTAGACGCTCAGCGTGTGAGAGTGGATGAGTTGTTAGCCGCTCAGCACATATCAGACACGCGGATGGGAGAGCTCATAGAGGTTCAGCGTGCGACTGATCGGAGGGTAGCCGATCTCACAGCTAGTCTACAGACGACCCAGACTCAGATAGCCTGGTTGACTAGAGTCTATGCTGAGGACTATGACAGAGATCGTGAGGCACCGCCTCCTCCTTCACCTCGAGCTTCTTGATTGTATTTATTTTCCTTGTACTACAGAGTAACTGTCCGGGTTGTGGACCGTACTCTGCTTTAGTTATGTATATACATTTTGTTTCTCTCTCATTGTATGTAAACTTGTTTCCCCTTTAATAGATGCATTATTCTCTTCTTAATTCGGTCTCAACCACCACTTGTGCTTATAGTGTGTTAATATTATTGTTTTTACTTTTATCCTATCTCAGTTCACAATTGTCTTGAATGTATGTTAGTTTAGCGGACAAGGCCTGAGATGCTCTGATACCAAGTTGTCATACCCCAATTTCGCACTATTTAAAATGGTGTAATGAACCACTAGCAAACCAACGGTTCAACCAGGATCTTGAGTAGGCTATATCCGTGTTATCTAAACTCCATACATTCATAATCATAGTCAGAGTAAATACACAATAGCGAAAATTTTATAATAAAATGAAATGAAAATCTACTGTGATATTAATATTTAAATAGAAAATTATTCTGTAACAACTGAGACATAAATAGATATCAAATACATGTCATTAATAAATTCAAATAAGGAAAACTAGAAAAAAATATCTAATCGAATCCACATTAGTTGCACTCGCAAGAGGAGTCATGAGTATCCACTTCAGCTTCAACCTCCATTGCTGCTACGTTCCCGTATGCTGGAGCATTCATATAATCTTCAACTGTAAAACCTGGATCATCAACTAAAAATATTCGACGTCGAGGGGTGAGCACACATCATGGCTCAGTGAGCCAACAAAACAATGCAACAGTACATATGCATGCAATCAATTCATATCTTTGGTCTGGTTTAAAGTTTGCAATGCGCAATAGAAAGGTTGGGTGGTCAAAGGTTAACGTTTATTGACCCCGCCTCTATACACAGGGTGTGGAAGTCCGCCCAAAGGTTAACGTTTATTGTCGTCCCCATCCACCCTAATCATGAACATTATATAACAAAGGTTAACGTTTATTGCTATATAGTGCCATACCAACACGTAAGCCCCTACTGGCGAGGGCTTGCAAACTGGGCTCGCAACTAACCAATCCTAATGCCAAACAATGTATCCAAGGCCTCACCCCAGCATCCCTCAGAATGTCCATAGAGATAGAGCTAAGGCCCCCCGGAAGAGTCAGAGACTACAAGGACCGAGACCACCTCCCCTGATACTCTACGACATAATAGTTCTGCTAAAGTAATGGCGATACGATGATGCTAATGCACAAGACTTGAGTTAGAGATAGAGCTAAAGTGCTGAGACCCGCCAAAGGTTAACGTTTATTGACGTTCTCATCACACCTCCCCTGATACTCGCTCGCATCAAGTACACCAACCACACACATACAATCACATGCCTATTCCTATCATCATTATCATCATCATGTTATAAACAACAAAGTAAATATGCATGAACAGATAATAGAAATATTGGATGACATGTTGTATGCACATTACAAACATATTCGCACAGAATCAAGCATGGCATCGGACTCAAGAAAATAGAAAATAGTTTGTTATTAACCAATTAGTTTAGAGTTCCGTTTTCTCACCTTAGCTTGCTAATAGATACTCTTCCAAGCTTTAGAATCACCTTTATAATGTTTTTATATTGCTAGAAGACCTAACAAAGCGGATAAAATTTAATTAGAATTTATTCAGAATTCAAAAACCATTCTGTTAACTGAGGGTCGGAGGTAGGGTCGGAGTCATGATCGACCCTGGGTGGGACCCTCCCCAATCTGGACTTCCCGAACACTGAGGGTCGATACTCAAGATCACCTAGGGTCAGATGGTCATCGACCCTCTGTGCGACCCTCGGTGCTCTTTGGTCAATTTCCCTCTTTTTAGTCCATCCTTCATTTTTGGGATCCTATGGCTTTCTCCTACAGTCCATTCAACATTCATTCCATGGTCTAGAACCATGAATAATCCACCTAGATAGCTTTCATGTAATCTCCCATGATTTTATATGAAAACCTAACCATGGGTTGATGGTTTGGGTTTCTCCGAGATTACACTCTCATCATTACCTAACCTAAGGTCTGTAGAAACTCATGGAATTAGTATCCATACTTGAGAAGATTACTCCTTCTCTGCAACTCTTCTTGTTTTGGCTTTCTTCTCTACCTTGTTTCTCTCCTTCTTCTCTTCCTTCTCTTCTCTTTCTCTCAATTCAATTAGGGTTGTAAAAGGAGTGAAAGAGGCTTAGGGACATCCTTTAAATAGAGTAGGAACGTCCTAAAATAAGTCCCTTTGAGATTAGGAAAGAATCCCAATCGAAAATTAGGAAATTTCCTAGTTTCAGTTTCGGCGACAACTGAGGGTCGATGATCCCGGTCGACCCTAGGTTTCTAAGTTATCCGACCCTCCCTTCAAAACTGAGGGTCTGACTTTCTGTTTTGGGAGGTCCGACCCTCCTTGGCTGGGTATGCGACCCTCCCCTTAAATTAAGTGTTTTAGGGTCGATTTGATTCCTGGGATCTCGATCTCCTTCACGCCCTTGGTCCATTTGACTCGATCATGATGGGTAATCCTGGTTCAAGGTGATAAGACCGGGTTAGATTGACACGGGTCTTACAATGCGGGTCATTAAGTGACCATAGGGTAGCTTGCCCTAGCCTAGATGATAGGCAAAAAATAGTATGTTTCGTAAAATAAGGTATGAAAGACACAACTACTCCCTAGAATACACAATGAGTCTTGTACATGGTAAATGCGTTTAGCTCGTCTTTGTGCGTAGCCTTGGGAAGAATGTTGTGCTTCATAGTCCGACTGATCACCCTGGGGATAGGTTTGAAGTCGGGTTCTGCATTTTCCTCTGGTTCGTCCAATTTTTTTAGGAGAATGAGATCCCTCCATATGTTAGTCCATCTATCCTTCGCCTGGCAGGGACCATAGTACATCTTCGTCCCATCAGTAGATACCCCCAACAGTGTGGCCAGGTTGGCAACATCTAGGCGGATGTTCACGCCCTTCACCATACTAGTGAGGCATCGCCATCCTCCTCGTCGAGCTCATGTCCTAAATTACAGAAGAATTACCGCACCAAGTTAGGATATACGTCATTGTTGATGCGCGATGCTGGGGCCCAACCATATGCCTCAAAGATCCATTGAGTAGTAAAGCGGGTGTGATCTTCAAAGACCATGTATCGTTTGACCTCTTGCTTAGTTGTACCAAACTTGGCCTAGTTCTGACTGGACTCGTAGGAGAGGAACCTAGTACGATGGAACCTTCGTGGCACATTGGCCCTGGCTTCTCTACTACGTAGAGCCATGTAGCTTGCAAGAACCAAAATAAAGAAAAATTGAGCGTAAATGTTTTTTGTTTCCATGCAAAGAGCAACCAAGCATAGTGGTGCCCCCGGTTACTATCCCTACCACAGATAACTGGATAGCCCCTTTGTAACAGGCCAGAACCCCATTACTGTAGGGTTTGAATGAGGGAAAGTCACTCCAGGACATTCCTCTCATACCTTAGCTAGTGATGGAAGCCAAGAAACCCTGGGTTTGCCAAATAGAAAGGAATAAGAAAAGATGGATTGAAAGAATGAGTGTTGCAAGGACTTTGGAAGGTTGGGGGAAGAGTTCTCCTTCTTTTCCCTCCAGTTATGAACTGTTGTGGGCTCCAAATGAGGACCAATGACCCTCTTTATAAGATTGATAGTTCTGCGGAACCGAAGGACCGGTAACTTAAACGTTAGCTCCAGATGACTCCTCTCAATAGGTCAAGAGTCGCGACTTTTCAATTTTGGCGCCCAAAATAACTGGAGACGTGTGAAGTAAACCAAAGGAACAATCCTCTGTTTTGTGCATCCAGTACACTAGAAAACAAAAAGAAAATTCTCTAAGTGTTAAGCAGAGGCATTTCCGGATGGTATACCATCCAGCATAGCCTCCATTTGACTCTTAGGGAGTTTGGCCTGTCAGGCCAATCAGTAGGATTTGGACTATATTTAGAGGCTAAGCCGGATGGTTATGCCTTCCGAACCTTCTAGCTGGTTTTCCCTATAAGTTGGAGGGGGGGACTTGAGCGGCAAATCAAAACTGGATGGTCTTGCCCCCGAATTCTGCCTCTGATTTAGAAAATAGGCTAAATTGACTTAGGAAGCTATATTGATAATAAATTGCTCCTCTTGCTCACAATGACATGATTTAATTGGATATTGTTGTGGATTATTGGCTATTTGGTTGGTACTAATACGTTGGCATTTACAAATTTGCCCTACTAACCTTCAACCATCTTGAACAATGCCCCCAAGGTGGGGACCAAGAGGGCATCATGTAAACTTGTCCCCTCCACTAGAAGATGAGGGTAGTATTGAACATGGTGGTTCTAATTCATTGCCCCATACACCACCACTGCCACCACCTGTGGACCTTCCACCAGCACCTCAAGTGCAAACTGTGGTGGAAATGACAGCTGTTATGGGCAGGTTGGTTCAAAATCTGGAAGACCAATAGAGCACTATAGCGGCAGCCTTCGTTGAGTTATTGGCAGCCCTACGTGGAGCACCCCCAGCTCCACCAGCTCAAGGACAGGCACAAGTTGGAGGTGTACCTCCAATTCTACCTCCCCTACTAGTGCATGTGTAGATGCCACAAGTACAAACCCACTAGGGTTTGGCAAGAATACAACTACAGCCTTAGTTGGATGGGGCAAAGGTGATGAGCAACTTTTAACGTATGCATCTGTTGAAGTTCATATGAGTTGGGACTAATCCGATGCAACCGGCTATATGGATTCAATCCATGGAGAAGACCCTTGAGACCCTAAAGTGTGTAGAAGCACAAAAACTATTGTGCACCACCTTTCAACTGGAGGGTGTGCCATACGACTGGTGGAAAGAATTCATCCCACCCTAATCAGAACCCAACTCCATACCCCCTCAAACCCAGCAGCCCAATACGCCTTGCTATCTGTTAACCACTCAACACTCCACCCTCCAACTACGTGACATCCCACCACCAAGTCATCGAGCCACTTGTTTAGCCCACCTCTATTCCACCCCCCTTATTGAATACCTAACTATCGACCCTTTAACCTGCACAAACCAGAACCACCACTCATCTTCCACAATACCCCAACACCTATAAAACGCATGGCCGACAAGCCATATCTCGTCCATGCAAACACCTAGCCAGGAACTCTCCATCCATGATATTCTATTACCACAGCCACCGAATACCTTCTGCCAACTCCATCGAACACCCCAATAAGCCCGATAACCTACTACAACCATCTAACCTCCTATCATAAAATCTTCATGGCTTACCTCCATTAAACCATCCAACTCAATAATAACCTGCAGCAAACCCTCTTGAAACCCACTTACTATCCATTTAACCACCCAAGAACCAACAACCTGGTCATCACCCCCCAACACCCTTATCACTCTCCACTTCACAAACCCCTGGACCACAACCTGTCTTTACCCCCAATACCTGTGTTACTCTCCATCACCCCCCAACACCTACAAACCCATATCTGTCCTAATACCCAAACACCCACATGCATTATCAAACCCTGGCCAACAACACCTCCATACCTGTGAGCCACACCACTATGACACCTGTCCATACACCACCCTATCTTCCTACTACTAATCATCCCCAAACCTGATCTGCTGCCTGCTGATCAGAATCCCTCATCTTACCACTGATTAAGCCCATGATTGTGATAAAATTAAATTAAATCTGAATTTTATGATGATGTTATGATACATAATGAATTTGATCCATTGATGTTAAATTGTTTTGATCATGTGATGTAATTAGAATCTGGCCATTAGATAAATTTTTGATGTGGTTAAAATCTAGCCTCCGATCTTGAATTTAATATGATTAAGATATGGCCATTTGATCTGGATTTTGATGTGATTAAAATGTGACCATTGATCTTGGAATGACTAAGATATGACCATCTAATCTTGGAATTTGATGAAGATTAAAACATGTTCTGATCTTGAATTGAATGTGATTAAAATCTAGCCACTAATCATGTTGATATTGAGTTTTTAAGGTGAATAAAATATGGCCATTTGATCTTGAATTTTAAGGTGATTAAAATATGGCCATTTGATCTTGAGTTTTAAGGTGATTAAAATCTGGCCGTTGGTCTTGGGTTTAAGGCGATTAAAATCTGGCCACTGATCATAGATTTTATGTGATTAAAATTTGAACCATTGGATTGACATGATGATGTGATTTTAAGCAATCTAAATGGTGGTTGGATGACATGATGATGTGATTTTAAGTAATCTGAATGGTTGGATGACATGGTGATGTGATTTTAAGGAATTTGAACCATTAGATTATCATGATAAGTGATTTAGATGAATCTGAATGGTTGGATTATTATTATGAGTGATTTACATGAATCTAAACCATTAGATTATCATTATGAATGGTTTAGATGAAATCAAACTGTTGGATCTAAGTCTGAACATGATATGCATGATATCTAAGCCATTAATTACCTAGTATGATCATGATATATGATGTGGGATGAATCAGAGCTATAGATTGAGGATTTAATCATGACACATTATTAAAGAGACAAATTAAATCCAGACCATAGATCGAGAATCTGATTTTGATACATTGAGAGATTCACATTAGATTTCAACCATAGATCTAGAGAATTCGATCTGACACACTGTGTAAGACCCGTACTTGACTAACCCTATCTAACCATGTCGTGCCAGGTCTTCCTATCATAGCTGGATCAAGTGGACCAATCGCGTGAAGAAGGACCACAAGACCAGGTATGAAAATCGAACCAAAACACTTAAAGTCAAGTGCTGGGTAGGTATGGTCGAACATACGATGGAAAATAAAGACTACTGATTTTGAAGCGTACGGTTGATGTTTTTGAGCGTATCGTCGACGGATTTTGCGACCTGACCATCCGACCGTATGACCCAAAACCAGACTCCGAGTTTGGAAATTTTTCAAATAAAAGAAGGATCTCTTTCCTATTGTTGGAGAACCTTATAAGGAGAGTTTCTCTCTACATAAAGGACATTCCTCAACCTTTTTTTTTACTCTTTTGGAACATTATCAAACCTTAGAGGAAGAGAAGGAGATTGAGAGAAAACTAAGGAGTGGGCTGAGAGAAGAGTTCTACAGACTCTCTACAACAAGTAAGGTATGAACCTTGTCTCTGTAGCCTTAAAACATCAAGAGTAGGAATTTCTAGTGTAATTGTAATACCAAACCCAATGTAAGGATTCAGTTATGAGATTCTCTGAGCAAACCTCAAGAGGAAATCATGGAGAATGGGTTAGAACAATTAACAACGTAAAACTAAGAGTTTTGGCCTTAGAATGATCACTAGGGAGGACCCTGTTGACAAGCTTAGAGGAGGAATTCTTATTGAAAGCAAGAGACCACATTACACTCTTATGGTTACAGATACGGTCGACCATAGCAGGACCAGAGTATCGACCATAGGCATTAGAGAAGAATCCAGGAACCGTATGGTCACAGGTGTATGGTCGCATATAGTGCTAATGTAGGGTATCGACCGTACGTGGTAAGGTCAACATAGCATGAGACCATAGGACCAATCAGTCACCTATCAGTGATCTGTTTTATTTTTTGACTACTGTAACATGTTACACATGAAGTCTAACTTAAATTCATGTAACTTCTAGGTTACTAAATTAATTCAAAGAGAGTTATAAGGCTTGGAAGGAGATCGAGCTTTGCTAGCAGGTGAGGGAACAAGACCTAAATTAATTGGATAATAATAAACTATTATTTTATTGAGTCCAATGTCATGATTGATTCTATGCTTGTATGCTTGTAATGTGCATTTCACATGTCATCCAATATTACTATTACTACTGCTCATGCATATTTACTGTTGTTTATTAGCTACCATGTTGGTTGCTGATTATAGGAATAGACATGTGATTGTGTGTGTATGGTTAGGGTGTTGGATGCGAGTGGGGCATCAGGGGGAGGACGTGGCATTATGGTCTTTGACCTGGTCACTAGACTCTAGCTCTATTTATACTCAAGTCTTGCCCATTGACATCGTCCTATCGCCATTACCTTAGCAAAACTATTACGTCGTACGACATCGGGGGAGGTGGTCTCGGGCCATGTGGTCTTTGACTCTGCCGGGGGGCCTTAGCTCTATCTCTATGGATATATTGAGGGATGCTGGGGTGAGGCCTTGGATACACTGGATGACATTTAGGATTAGTTAGTTGCGAGCCCAGTTTGTAAGCCCTTGCCAATAGGGGGTTACGTGTTGGTATGGGTAGGGCATTAGGGGAAGTATTGGCGGTGTGTGATCCAGACACTTTAGCTCTATCTCTATTCCATGGTAGGGTGGATGTGGACAATAATGGTGTTTGATCCATTGGGTGGGCTTATACACCCGTGTATAGAGGTGCGGTGGCCGCCAAACCTTTCTATAGCACATTGCAAACTTAAAAACTAGACCAAAGATATGAATTGAATGCATGCATATGTTTGTTGCATTGTTTTGTTTTTCTCACTGAGCCATGATGTGTGCTCACCCTTTTGACGTCAAATATTTTTAGCCATTATGTGAATAAGCCGTCGTATGGACACATGGCATCTATGGACGTAGAAGCTGTTAAAGATGCGCATGATCCTTCATGCGAGTGCAATTAATATGTCTTTGATTAGTTTAGGTATATTTTTGTTAACAAACAAGTAATTGATTATTTTATTTTATGTTTTGAGTTACTTGGAGATAATTGGATTCAATATTAATTTATCATTGTTAGATACTTAGTTCATTAATTATAAAGACTTCCACTTATTTGTTTATTATCTTTGATTATTATCGTAGAATATGTGTGTGGTTTGATATGGTGGGTACTACTTAAACGAGATCCTGGTTGAACCATTGGTTTACCACCTGATCGAGCGACATAATTCATTATAAACTTTATCCCAGGAGCCATACCAGTATATAAGGCAACCTATGGCTCCTACTGAATTAAAGGAATTAAAGGTACAATTACAGGAGTTGCTGGACAAGGGTTATATTCGTCCCAGTATTTCACCATGGGGAGCGCCGGTATTGTTCATGAAAAAGAAGGATGGTAGTGTTCGAATTTGTATGGATTATCAGGAACTGAACATGCTCACGATCAAGAATCAGTATCCGTTGCCTCGGATCGATGACTTATTCGACCAGTTGCAAGGTGCCAAAGTGTTCTCCAAGATTGATCTCCGATCAGGATAGCATCAGTTGAAGATCAAGGAAAGTGATTGTAAGACCCGTATCAAACTAACCGGTCTTACCACCTTGTATCAGGTCTACCTATCATGGTCGAGCCAAGTGGACCAAGTACGTGAAGGAAATAGCAAAACCAAGTATGAAACTGACCCAAAAACAGTAAATAGAGGGTAGGGTCGCACACCCAAATAGCGAGGGTCGACCCCACCTCATCATAAGTCAGACCCATGACTTTTAGTCCTAGGATCGGACAACTGAGACCCTAGGGTCGACGGGATCTGCGACCCTAGCATCGACCCTAGGATTTCTGACAGAAACCGTAAACTAGAAACTTTCCCAAATTCGAGGGGATTCTTTCCTATTCTCAATGGGACTTATTTTGGGAGGTTTTCCTCTATAAATAGGACGTCCCTTAGCCACTTTCACTCCTTTTGAAACCCTAATTGAAAGTGAGAGAAAGGGAAGAGAAGGAGAAGAGAAGAAGAATTGGAGAAAAAGACTAAAGAGAAGAAATTCAGAGAAATCTCTGAATCTCAGCAAGCTTAAGGTATAATTACATTCCCCATAAACTAAGTAAGACCCTAAAATAATATATGAAGAGGGAACGATCTAGGAGAAACCCAAATCATCCATCCATGGGAAGATTTTAAAGGAATCCATGGAGGGAATCATGGAGAACTAGTTAAGTGTTGAACCTGAAGTTTTAAGCCATAGAACAAGCATAGAATGGACTCGGGAAGTAAGCCAAAGGACCCAATCATGAAAGAATAGACTGTAGAATTAAAAGTCGACTTAAACTACGTATGGTCGCACGTAGGGTCGATTGGGGATCGACCCTACCAGACCACAGGATCAACCCCAAGCTCTCGGAAAGTCTAGGGAGGCTGTGGTCGCACCTAGGGTCGATGGGACAACCAACCCTAGGATCGACCCTACCCCTGGGGTCACAGAAACTGTGACCCTACCTGCGACCCATCCTGCGACCCTAGCTTTACAGCAAGCTTAAAACTGTCGAAATGAATTCTAATTAAAATCTATCGACTTGTTAGGTTTTCCTATTGGTATAAAGGTGATTCTTAAAGCTTGAAAGAGGACTTACACTCAAGCAAAGGTGAGGGAACAAGACCTAAACTAATTGGCTAATGACAAACTATTTTTTTTATTGAGTCCAACAGTGTATGATTCTATGCTTGTATGCGTGTAATGTGCATTTAACATGTCATCCAATATTTCTATTATTACTGTTCATGCATATTTATTTCGTTGTTTATAACATGATGATGATGATGATGATAGGAATAGACATGTGAATGTTTGTGTTTGGCTGTGTACATGGTGCGGGTAGGGGATGGTATCAACCGGTACTTCAATGCTGTTTTCATTGGGGTATATTGTGCCATAGTTCTACTCAAGTCATGTCCACTAAGCATATGTTGGTGTACTTGATGCGGATAGGGGATGGTATCAACCGGTACTTCAATGCCGTTCTCATTGGGTATATTGTGCCATAGCTCTATACAAGTCTTGTCCACTAACATCGTCGTATCACTATTACCTTAGCAGAGCTATTACGTCATAGGGCATCAGGGGAGGTCGGCTTGGACCATGTAGTCTCTGACTCTGCCGGGGGGCCTTAGCTCTATCTCTATAGACGTATTGAGGGATGCTGGGGTGAGGCCTTGGATACACTGTTTGCCATTAGGATTGGTTAGTTGCTAGCCCAGTTTGCAAGCCCTCGCTAACAGGGGCTTACGTGTTGGTATGGGCAACCGGTACAGCAATGCCGTTTTCATTGGGTGTATATTGTCCATGGTGGGTGCATATAGGGTCGATAGTGCCGTTTTCATTGGGTGGCTTCACACACTCATGTATAGAGGTGAGGCGGCCTCCGAACCTTTTTATAGCACATTGCAAACTTATATACCAGACCACAGTTATGAATTGAATGCATGCATATGTTTGTTGTATTGTTTAGTTTTGCTCACTGAGTCGTGATGTATGCTCACCCTTTCGAATTCGAATATTTTTAATTGATGATGCAGGTACAACAGTTGAAGACTATATGAATGCTCCCGCATACGGGTACGCTACTGCTATGGAGGCTGAAGACATAGTGGAAACGCATGACTCCTCATGCGAGTGCAACTCATGCGTTTTCGATTAGATTTTTATATTTTGTTGAACTATTTAGGAAATGTAATTTGATATTTTATTTATTTACGTCTCAGTTAATACAACATAATTGGATATTTTATTTATGATTATCACAGTTAGATTCTCAGTTCATTTAATATTAACACTTCCGCTATTGTGTATTTATTCTGATTATGGTTGTGGATGTGTATGGTTTAAGCTAATGGACACAGCCTATTCGAGATCCTGGATTGAACCGTTGGTTTATCAGCAGTTCATCACACCGTTTCGAATGGTGCAGAATTGGGGTGTGACAATGATATTCCGAAGACAACATTCAGAACAAGGTATGGACATTATGAATTCCTAGTTATGTCTTTCGGATTGACTAACGCACCTATAACTTTCATGGAACTCATGAATCGGATATTCCACGATATGCTGGATACATCGGTTATTGTATTTATAAATGACATCCTAGTCTGCTCCAAGGACAAGGAAACTCATATCACAAATCTTAGAGCCGCTCTGTAACGACTAAGAACATAAAAACTTTACGTTAAATTTACTAAGTGTGAGTTCTAGCTAAGTGAAGTCGCTTTCTTAGTCGATGTTGTATCAGCTGAAGTAATTGAAGTGGATCTTAGCAAGATCGACAAATGTGAAATGGGAAGCACCTAAGAATGTTGCAGAAATTAGAAGTTTCTTAGGTTTAGCTGGGTATTATTGACGAGTAGTGGAAGATTACTCCAAAATCATCGTACCTCTCACCAGTTTGACCATGAAAGGAGAAAAGTTTGTTTAGACCGACAAATGTGAGGAGTATTTCCAAACACTGAAGGCAAGGCTGATATCAGCTCCCATCTTGACCATACTGGTACCAGGAGAACCATTTATCTTGTACACCGATGCGTCCGGGTTAGGTTTGGGATGTGTGCTCATGCAAGGAGAGCAAGTAATTGCTTATGCTTCCAGACAATTAAAGATGTATGAGAAGAATTACCCCACTCATGACTTGGAATTAGTAGCAGTGGTACATACTGTCAAGATATGGAGACATTATTTGTATGGAGAGAAATTTCAGATTAAATCAGATCATAAGAGTCTCACTCATCTTTTCAATCCGAAGGAGTTGAACATGAGACATAGAAGATGACTGAAGTAGTTGAAGGATTACGATTGCTATATCTAGTATCACCCAGGAAAGGTCAATGTAGTGGCCGATGCACTAATAGAAAAGAAATGACAAAGTCACAGGAAGAAGCTAGCATAAATGCTGCAATCTGTGTCACAAGAAAAGTATTCAATTGTGGAAATGAGTAGTTCGTGATCGATAATTCGGATGAATCGATCGACCTAGGGTTTATTCATCAATTTTCAAACATGTTTGCTACATTGAAGATTGTACCTGATCTAATAAATGAAGTAAAAGCAGCTATTCAATCAGACCCCTATCTGAGAACAGTGCAAGAAGACCTTGAAAAAGGTAGGACTACTCCTGACTTCACCTTGGACCTTGAAAGGGTACTATGATACAAAGGGAGAGTATGTGTCCCTGAAAGTGAAGACTTAGATATTAGACACAGATTAATGAAGGAAGCTCACACTACTGCTTATTCGGTACATCCAGGGAGTATAAAGATGTATCATGATCTGAAAAAACTATATTGCTGGAGGGGAATGAAAGCGGATGTAGCTAAATATGTATAGCAATACTTGAATTGTCAACGGGTAAAGGCTGAAAGGCAAAGACCTGCAGGGTTGTTACAACCATTACCTGAACTAGCTTAGAAATGAGACTGCATTACTATGGACTTCGTCACAAGATTACTATTGACTCCCAAAGTAGTTGTTGCAGTCTGGGTAATTGTAGAACGTTTGACTAAGATAGCTCATTTTATAGTTATACGACCTCAGTATACACTAAAGAGGCTAGCCAAGCTGTATGTGGATAATATTATCATATTGCATGGTGTGTCTAAAAGCATTGTGTCTGACAGAGACCCATGCTTTACCTCAAAGTTCTAGGAAGGATTACAAAACGCTATGGATCAACGTTAAAGTTTAGTACCGCATTGCATCCTCAGACCGATGGACAGTCAGAATGCACCATTCAGATTTTAGAAGACATGCTCTGAGCTTATGTAATTGATTTCAAAGGATCATGGGATGAGAAATTACCATTAATTGAGTTCGCTTATAACAACAGCTATCAAGCTACGATATAGATGTCGCCCTATGAAGCACTGTATGGTAGAAAGTGTCGAACTCCCTTATTTTGGAACGAAGTTGGAGAACGGAGAGTTGTTGGACCAAATTTATTGAAGAGACTTGTCGAGTACTAGACATAATCAAGGAAAGGGTCCGAATAGCTCAGAATCGTCAGAAACAATATGCAGATAATTGACGTCGAGATCTTGAATTTTCCATAGGTGATAAGGTATTTTTGAAGATATCTCCTATGTGTGATCTAAAACGGTTTGGACAGAAGGGAAAGCTATGTCGCTAGAACTATTAGACCTTATGAGATTCTGGCAAGGCATGGAAAGGTAGCGTATCAATTAGCACTACCACCATCGATGTGTAGTGTACATGATGTATTCCATGTTTCACAACTGAAGAAGTACATCAAAGACCCGACACACGTGTTAATGACGGATCCACCAGATTTGACAGAAGATTTAACATTTGAAGTGGTACCTTTTGAAATCACTAGTCAAAAGGTTCAACATCTTCGCAACCGCAACATCTATTATGTTAAAGGTATCTGAAAAAGCCAAGACGTGGAAGAAATCACATGGGAAGAAGAGAACACTATGCGAAAACAATATCCTTACCTATTCGACTCGGAAGGTATGTGCAAATTTTGAGGACGAAATTTATGTAAGGGGAGAGTTGTTAGACCCACACTCCACTAACCCAGTTTAACTGTGTCATGCCAGGTCTTCCTATCATAGCTGGAACAAGTGGACCAACGGTGTGAAGAAGGACCACAAGACTAGGTATGAAAGTCGACCCAAAACACTTAAAATCAAGTGTATGGTCGACTACCTAGGAAGGTATGGTCATTGACCATACAATGGCAATAAAGACCACTGGATTTGAAGCGTATGGTCGATGTTTTTAAGAGTATGGTCAATGGATTCTGCAATCGTACCATCCAACCATACGACCCCAAACCAGACTCCAAGTTTGGAAACTTTTCAAATAAAAGGGGGATCTCTTTCTTATTGTTGGAGAACCTTATATGGAGAGTTTCTCTATATATAAAGGATGTTCCTCAACCTTTTTTCACTCTTTTGGAACACTATCAAACCTTAGAGGAAGAGAAGGAGAAGGAAAGAAAACTAAGGAGAAGGTTGAGAGAAGAGTTCTACAGACTCTCTACAACAAGTAAGGTATGAACCTTGTCTCAGTAGCCTAAGAACATCAAGAGTAGGAATTTTTAGTATAATTCTAATACCAAACACAATGTAAGGATTCAGTTATGGGATTCTCTGAGCAAACCTCAAGAGGAGATCATGGAGAATGGGTTAGAGAAATTAACATGGTAAAACTAAGAGTTTTGGCCTTAGAATGATCACTAGGGATGACCTCATTTATAAGCTTAGAGGAGAAATTCGTATTGAAAGCAAGAGACCACATTACACTCATATGGTCATAGATATGGTCGACCATAGCAGGACCAGAGTATCGACCATAGGCATTAGAGAAGAATCCAGGAACCGTATGGTCGCAGGTGTATGGTCGCATATAGTGCGAACGTAGGGTATCGACCGTACGTGGTAAGGTCGACATAGCATGAGACCATAGGACCAATCAGTCACCTATCAGTGATCTATTTTAATTTTTGACTACTATAACATGTTACACATGAAGTCTAACTTAAATTCATGTAACTTCTAAGTTACTAAATTTATTCAAAGAGAGTTATAAGGCTTGGAAGGAGATCGAGCTTTGCTAGCAGGTGAGGGAACAAGACCTAAATTAATTGGTTAATAATAAATTATTATTTTATCGAGTCCAATGCCATGATTGATTCTATGCTTGTATGCTTGTATGCTTGTAATGTGCATTTCACATGTCATCTAATATTACTATTATTACTGCTCATGCATATTTACTACTGTCTATTTGCTACCATGTTGATTGATGATGATAGGAATAGACATGTGATTGTGTGTGTATGGTTAGGGTGTTGGATGCGAGTGGGGCATTAAGGGGAGGATGTGGCATTATGGTCTTTGACCTGGTCACTAGACTCTAGCTTTATTTCTACTCAAGTCTTGTCCATTGACATCGTCGTATCGCCATTACCTTAGCAAAACTATTACGTCGTACGACATCGGGGGAGGTGGTCTCGGACCATGTGGTCTTTGACTCTGCCAGGGGGCCTTAGCTCTATCTCTATGGATATATTGAGGGATGCTGGGGTGAGGCCTTGGATACACTGGATGACATTTAGGATTAGTTAGTTGCGAGCCCAGTTTGCAAGCCATCGCCAATAGGGGCTTTCGTATTGGTATGGGTAGGGCATTAGGGGAAGTATTGGAGGTGTGTGATCCGGATACTTTAGCTCTATTTCTATTCCATGGTAGGGTGGATGTAGACGAAAATGATGTTTGATCCATTGGGTGGGCTTATACATCCCGTGTATAGAGGTGCGGTGGCCGCCAAACCTTTCTATAGCACATTACAAACTTAAAAACTAGACCAAAGATATGAATTGAATGCATGCATATGTCTGTTGCATTATTTTGTTTTGCTCACTGAGCCATGATGTGTGCTCACTCTTTTGATGTCAAATATTCTTAGTTGATGATGCAGGTACTATTGTTGAGGATTATGTAAATGAGCCATCGTATGGACACATGACATCTATGGATGTAGAAGCTATTAAAGATGAGCATGATCATTCATGCGAGTGCAATCAATATGTCTTTGATTAGTTTAGTTATATTTTGGATTAATGAACAAGTAATTGATTATTTTATTTTATGTTTTGAGTTACTTGGAGATAACTGGATTCAATATTAATTTATCACTATTAGATACTCAGTTCATTAATTGTAAAGACTTTCACTTATTTGTTTATTATCTCTGATTATTACCATGGAATGTGTGTATGGTTTGATATGGTGGGTATTACTTAAACGAGATCCTGATTGAACCGTTGGTTTATTGACGATGCATCACACTATTCTGGTTAGTCTAGAATTGGGGTGTGACGTACTGAGACATACTTTGATTGAGAATAATGCATGAGATGCTATGTTGATATGTCTATTATCTTCGTGCTCATATTCTTGTTGCTATGCTTATTCACATGCTTTCTTGTCATATCTGATATGATACAATGCTATTTCTTGCCATGTTTGAATATTTTTATTTTTGGTAATAACTTACTTTCTACAACACCCTAGTTAAACGTGTCATATTTTTACACTAGTAGACATATTAGGTGTGGGGATGTACATGTAGGCACCCACATTCACGAGATGGGTAAATATGAAAAATGATAAAAAAAATCTTAATAAAAAATGATTATGCCTAGCCCAACACATTCCAAAATTAGGGTTTTAGGTCAAGGGTATCTTTAAGATGAACCCTACCCCTCAGCTCATTTCCCCTAAGGTATAGAGACCTAGTTAGGTGTGATGTGAATCCAACCATAGATCATTTAAGATCATCACTCTGTCTTATGGGACTATCTATATTTTGACCCACACGGGTCACCCAATGAATCCTTTTTGAACTAAGCAGATCCTGATTCTTAAGGTAAAACCCTAGGGTACGTAGGTAATTTGGGAAGACACCCAAATACGGTTTCATACATTAATCCATATGGATTACCTCTCTTCACCTCCTTAGATCAAGGTAGAGTACACCCGAGTGATCTTAAGGCCTTCCATCAATCCTTAGTCTTCTAAATTGAGGTAAAGTATACTTGAGTGGTTTTAAAATACTATCCATTTTATCCTTTCTAGACCAAGGTAGAGTACACCTGAGTGGTCCTAGACACACCCTTTAGTCTTCTTAGACCAAGGTAGAATACACCTGAGTGGTCTTAGAATACTATCCATTTTAGTCTTTCTAGATCAAGGTAGAGTATACCTAAGTGGTCTTAGGCTACCCAATATCTATTTTGGTTTTCCTAGACTAAGGTAGAGTACACCTGAGTGGTTTTAGGATATTCATACCTACACCTATATCCACTATCCATTTTAGACTCCCTAGACCAAGGTAGAGTACACCTGAGTGGTTTTAGGATATCCATACCTATGTCCATGCCCTTATCTACACCTACTCCATTTTGGGTTTTCCTAGACTAAGGTAGAGTACACCTAAGTGGTTTAAGATATCCATATCCATAACCTATCTTTACGAACTACGTTGTACCTGATTTTTAAGACCTTTAGAATACGTAGGTGACTTAGAGGATTCTCCAAGTATGGTACCACATCTTAGTCTTCTTAGGTTATCCATTATCTACATCTATCATCTATATTTACATAATCACAATCTATTTTCATTATCAAAAAACCAAAAAAAATAAACAACGAACTACGTTCTACCTGATTTCTAAGACCTTTAGAATATGTTGGCAGTTTGGAGGACTCTCCATGTACGGTACTCCTAGTCTATATGGACTTTCCTGATTCAATCTCAATCATTCATCAAGCATAAATCTCAACTTGAACAATTGAATCTAATAAAGTTCAAGCATAAATCACATTCATAAGCTTTAAAAATAATCTGTTCGAACTACGTTATGGACTTGATTTCTAGGATAGAATACGTAGGCAATTTGAGATGGACGTTTCAGATTCAGTCTATTATCGAACTATCTTTGGTTTGGTTCACTGTATATTAATTTATTTATTTTTTTATTTTGAGAACATGTTTGGTTGAACTTTAAGCTAATGGAACTTAGACACTTGGCATAGGATCTCCAATGAACCCTAGTCATCCATTGACCATGTACAGTCAGAACAATAGAGTTTAAGGAAAGTAGAATCACATAGGAGGTAGATTTTTGGATCGGACAGCTTTGAGTGCCTAACACCTTCCTAAACTGTACCTTGAATGCTTACTCATTCTTTGATAGACCAAAGTTGATATATATTGGGTTATGAGTTGATAGAAATCTTGTCCTATAATGAGACTACATTTGAGGACCTAGACCATAATTTAGGTGGTGGCTCTGAATCTTTACCGTCCATTAGCGTGGGTGGACAAGATTAAAGGCGAAAGCTGATGATCTATATTTTCTTAGGAAAACCCGAGGGCATTTATATTAAAATTTTTCTTTATCCTCATAGGTGGGGACAAACTCATTCTTGAGTAATTGAATAAATCTTCTCCCTCATTTCTCATGATTCAAGGTAGAAGTCTGTTTAAGAGAATTCTTTCTACAATCAGTCTGTCAGTCCGTCTTGATCTAGGGCTTAGCTTGTCAAATCCTATGTGCAATCCAGGCTTCACCCATGTCTTTTTACTTCGAAGTAGGATGCTGGTTTTCTTTCTATGTGCTCTTCCATGTACACTATAGAGTGGTCTAGTACAACATACTGACACTGGGGTATAGATACATCCTCTTCAAGGGAATCAAACTCAGTCATAAGTATCATCTCTATGAAATTGGCAAATTTGCTTAGCTTTAATGTTTAATAGTCAGTGACTTTTCTGTTTGGTAGAGTAGACCCATCCAGTCATTCCTACATGCTTTCTATTTTTCTCAATTATTTTAAGAAAGGGAATCCAGATATGGTCTTAAACCTGCTAGGGTTATATCGTTAAGTCATTCTGCTTTTACATGGGAGATCAATCAAGTTACCATTCTTGTTCTCCAAATCTTGACTCAGAAATGAATTCAAATCCTGTGAGAAAAAAATTTAAATCCTTTAGCACTTCGCACCTACTTCGGGCCAAATTCATTCATTGTTTAAATTGGTTGCAGCATTGTTGCAAAAGCTTTGAACAGCTGGTAAATTCAAATCATGGGCCTGACCCATATCACTCTTTGTTTGCCGCTAGGCTGTTTCACTAATTCGGGCCAGTTTGGTAAAATTCCATCTATTTGGGCCGTTTAGGTTATATGCCGTATTTGAATTTGGTATACATGTTTAGGCTCATCTAACTTTTACATCTATACATTCTGGAGCTGACCTAAGTCATAAGTTGAATTCGGGTATATCTTATGCCATGGCTTTGGGTTTAGTGGATAACTTTGGGTTCTAGTATTGAACCAGTTTGGTTTGTTATACTTGCACATGCTTATTCCTCCTTAATCATAAGAGCAAGCACACTTTGGTCTCCTATGTTGTATTTACTGAATTGAAGCAGACTCAAATGAACCCATCTTAGGAAAGATCTTCATCTCTTAGAGTCTTCTTTCCATCCTTGGAAAGGTTCATTCACCTGTTAAGGTTGACCATTTCCTTTCATCTTTAGAGCGGTTCATTCGCATGTTAAGGTTGACCGTTTCCTTTCCACGTTGGAGCAGTTCATTCGCCTATTAAGGTTGACAGTTTCCTTTCCATCTTTAGAGCAGTTCATTCACCTTTTGATTTTGACCGTTTCCTTTCCATCCTTGGAGCAGTTCATTCCCCTAATGAGGTTGATCATTTTCTTTCCATCTCTAGAGCGGTTCATTCTCCTATTGAGGTTGATCGTTTCCTTTCCATCCTTAAAGTTGTTCATTCGCTTATTGAGGTTTGACCGTTTCCTTTCTATTTTTTGAGCGGTTCATTCTCCTATTGAGGTTGAATGTTTCCTTCCCCATATTTGAAATGGATCATTTTTCCTGTTGAGGCTTTGAACATTTCCTTTCCATATTCAGAGTGGGTCATTCTTTTCTTGCTAAGGCCATGAGCACATCTTCCCATTTACACAAGCCGAACTACACGGTGACCTAATTCTTGGGAAAAGATGCATCCCAGGATACGTAGGCAATTTGGAGAAATCTCTAAATTTGGTCCGAAGGGGCTTTCAAATGTTTTAAATTCACCTTCTTTGGATATCCTATAGCCTAACAATGGCTATGGGGTCCACCTTTGGATAGCCTATAGCATAAAAATAGACATGGGGTCCCACCTTTTAGGATAGCCTATTAGCCTCATAATAACAATAGGATCCTACCAACTATCCGAACTACGCAGAGACCTAATTTCTAGGACCACTGGAATATGTAGGCAATTTAGAAGAATCTCCAAATTCGGTCCCAAGGAGCTTTCAACGTTTAAATCTCCAAATTCGGTCCCAAATAGCTGTCAATGTTCAAAACTAATTTTTTAACCCCATCTCAATCCTATGAGTATCATTGCAATTTATGTTAGTCCCTCCCTAATTTCATCTAGAGTGTGCATGCTAACAATCATTTATTTTGATTTTTCATGATTTGTGTAATATTGATTGCTAGCACTGATATTAATTTGAGTGCCATGACATTTATGTGAAAAATAATTTGCTAGGTTTGTCGGCCTCTTCTCATGGAAGCCTCGTCCTCTTCTTTTGACATGAGGGGCAAAAATATGGTTCTCTTATCTTTACCCTCAATTGATGCAATCTCGACTAAATAGGGGTATCTATAAGCATCCATTTTTGCCATCCCTAGCCAAACAGAGTCTGCTTGATATATAGATGACAAAGGAGGGGAGGTGAGTGAAAATAGGGAAAAGTATAGGGGAGGTGAGTGAAATTCTCTTTTAAATCCGACAATCGATCTACCTTGCATGCTCCCTATTGTGTTCAGAGCTGAACCAAGGTGATCCCTAGTATGCAGGAGTCCAGGTAAACATATATGGAAAAGTTACGGGTCCTAATTTAAAGGTTGGTTTTGAAGTTTTAATTTCAAGGCTGTTTTAGGCTGGCCCTGCAACTATGTCATGGGCTATAACCTACTTAAATGCGTGGGTCGTTGAATTATCTTCGAAATGAGACTAGAATCACTCAATTTCGATATTAAATGAAGAAGATATCGTGATTTTAGTCGGATAGAAATTTACATTAATATTTGAGGGACTTTTCTGTAGATTATCGTAAGTTGAGGGCTTTTGTGTAAATTATTGTAAATTTGACTGGTTGAACTTCATTTCACCATATCTTGATCATTCGACATCCAAATCAAATGATTCGAGTGTCATTATTCTCCATTTTTAGCCCCCTTCCATCTGAGAGTGGAAAATATAAAATATAGGCTGTTGAAAATTCTATAATGAAAAAAGAAAGCCGAAATAACTTACAAGAGAGTAAAAAGAGGGAGACCTGGCACAAACCAGCCTAAGGGAGGGCTAGCCTAGGTTAACCCAGCCCTCGGGGCCAGCTCTAGCCAAGCCAGGAGGAATCTAATTTGCCCCAATGTCATATGCATGTTTATGATATAAATAATATATGCAGAGGAGGGAACGAAATAAAAGGATAAAACATGAGGGATGGTTTTGGTTACCACAAGAGGATAGTTAGGTGTCGAGATAGAAGAGACTGAGAAAGGCAGCTGGTGGGTAGAGAGAAGATAGGAAAGAAAGGAACAGAAAGGAAAGTGCTAGAGAGAGATTGCATAGATTTGGTTAGAAATTAAGATAGAAAGAGAGTGAGAAAGATAGGAACCAACTGGATTCAGTTTTAACAAAGAAAATGAAAGTAGGGAGGTTGGTGAAGGAGAGTTTAGAGAAAGAGGAGAGGTGCTGGCTGAGGTCTCTTTTAGAAGGAAGAAAGAGAGTAGAGGTGTTGGCCGAGGTGTCTCTTTTGGAAACAAGAGATAGAAGGTGCTGGCCAAAGTGTCTCTTTTGGAAAGAAGAGAGAGAAGGTACTGGCCGAGGTGTTTCTTTTGAAAAGAAGAGAGAAAGAAGAGGTGCTGGCTAAGGTGTCTCTTTTGGAAAGAAGAGAGAGTAAGAGGAAAGGGGGCTGCATGGTTTTAAATGGTTTTAGAAATAAGGGATTTAGAGAGGTGAGGTGTCATCGGTTGGAGAGAAAAGAAAAAAAAAGAGATTGGAGAGAATACAAGGTGCTAGGTGTCGACAAAATAGAAAAGAAGAAGAAGTGGTGTTGGTGGCTTTAAAAGAAAGAGAACAAAGAGAAAAGAGGGAGGTGTCAAGAAAACAAAAGGGGTGTTGGGGTCGGTGATCTAGGAAGGTGAGAGAGATTGAAAGAGAAAGAAAGAAAAGAGATAGAGTAATAGAGAAAAGAGAGAAAGAAGAGGATTTGAGAGAGAGGGTAGATGTTGGTATTGAGAGAAATAAAAAAGAGGTGTCAAGTGGAGGCAAGAGAGAAGAGAGGAGAATTAGAAAGGGTGGCTGTCGATTATTGAGAGAGAGAGAGAGAGAGAGAGAGAGAGAGAGTCTCAGTGAGAGAGGAAGATAATTAAAGAGAGGGGCTGGGTTGGTGTGTTATAGAAGGAGAATAAAAGAGAGGGGCTGGCTGTTGTAGGTTTTAGCAAGAAAGAGAATAAAAGAAAGGGGCTGGCTGTCACGGGTTTAGCAAGAGAGAGAAAGAGAGAAGGGGACTGAGATTGGGAATAGAAATAAAGAGGGAGAGAGAGAGAGTTGTCAACTATAAGGACCGAGAGGAGAAACCGAGAGAGGGTAGTGGAGCAAGAGAGTTTGAGAGTTAAGAGAGAGATTTTGAGAGAGAGAGAAAAGAATGAGAGATCGTGAAGGAGAAGGTTGAGAAGGAAAAGGAGTACTGGCCGTGGGCTTCGGAGGAGAGGAATTAAAGAAGAAAACTAAAGGGGAGGCTTGTGAAAAAGAAGAAAGAAGAGAAGAGAGGAAAGACCGTACCTACCTCCACCTTGGATTCTCTTCAAACTTGAGCAAAGGACTCCACCCCACCTTGGAGACCAGGTATGTGTTCCCAACTCTTCCATTAAAGCCTTCCATTAGAGTTTGAATGTTAAAATTAGGCTAAATATGGAAAATGGTGATAATGCATGAATTGATTTTTTTTATTTTTTTTATTTTTTTTATTTTTTATGTTTCTCTACAACATGTCTACCAAGTTTTATATTTTTCATTGATTCCTCCATACATGATGTACATCTGATCCATGTTTGAGCCCCACATATGATGATTTGTCCATTCATAGTATTTTTGCAAGTCGACTTTCAGATCTGGAATCCAAAATTGAGCTCCATATGATCACATGTGCAAAAAAGTAAAATTTTGAGCCCAAAATTTTATGAGAGCTTCTCTCATATGTTAGGATCCTAGAAATTTCAGCTTGTTTTGAGTTCGGCAAGACCCTGAGAAAAATCACTGAAGTCTCTACCACCCTTCTCGGGTATAGTGCAGAGCACCTCTGTTGTAGGCCCTAGAACGTAGTCATCTAGCCATAATTTGGGATCCTGTAAAACATTAAAATTTAAGGCAGAAAGTTAGCTAACTTCTTCTACTGACCTCATATTGTTTTGGATTTTTAGTAAATTTGATATGATTTTCTGAATGCAATTGGTATGGTAAAAAGTCAATTCTGCGAGTGTTCATGCATGATTGTATTTCTTAAATGGAAACATTTAGGGCTTGAATTAGCATTCCGTTTCTTTGGAGGAGTTAGGTATATGAGTCACTAAGTGTGCAAGCTAATGGATTAGGTTTTCATCATGTTTTGGATTTATGGTGCAATTGGTCAGAATTTGTAACAGATTTTGCCAATGCACATACTCGAACTTGTGGTGTAATTTTGACCCACCTATGGCCTCTGTTGGGATCTGGGTAAGTAGAAAAAAATTTAAGGTTTCAAGTCCTCTTTGTTATGCATTATTTTGAGAACAATTCGAGCAAGGAAAGTATCTCTTAAGCCTTGTTTGATGAAACAACTGCTCTAGATTCTAGATTCCGATTTAAAATTTAGATTCTACTTTAGGCTACTCCAAGATTATTTGGGAGTAAAATAATATTTGATAATGCATTTCTAGAATGGATTCTATAGTAACTTTGGAACAAAAACATGTTTGATAAACATTATCCCCCCAATTGAAGTCTAAAAAAGTGGTAGTGGTAGTGGTGGGTGGTGGTAGTGGTGGGCGATGGTGGGTGGTGGTTGTGGTTGGCAGGTGATAGTGGGGGATTAGGTGTGGTGGAGGTGGTGGGTGGTGGTCGTGATGGTGGTGGGGTGGTGGTGGTAGTGGGTAGTAGGTGGTGGTGGGTTGTGGGTGGTGGTGGCAGTGGTGGTGGGTGGTGGTTGGTGGCGATAGTGATGGTTGTGGTGGTAGTGGGTAGTGGTGGTGGTTGTGGTGGTAGTGGGTAGTGGCGGTGGTTGTGGTGGTTGTGGTAGTAGTCTTGGCGGTGGTAGTGGTGGTGGTGGTGGGTAGTAGGTGGTGGTGGTGGTGGTCAAGTAAGAGTCGGACTCTTTTTCTTCTCCCAAAAACTTACTCCGACAGAAAAAAAACAAGTATTATTTACTTCAAAAATTTGGATTCTGAAGTCAATATGAATCCGGTTCACTCCATTGGAGCTCGAATCCAACAGGGCTTAACAAATGTGCTTCTATTCCAAAGTGGCTCCTTGGGAGTCAAAATCCATAAAATCCAAAATCTAGAGTATACTCAAATAGGCCCTTAAGATTATTCTAGCACAGGCCAGCAAAATCTGTCACAGTGCATGAACTTCATGTTCTTGGATCAATAAATAAGTCATTATGACCTTGTTTGGCCTCATTATTTTGGAGAAGTTAACCCTAGGAGTCTAGAAGACACCCATATAATTGGATAATTTTTCTGATGCTTAACGAATATAATATGAATATTTCCCCATGACTAGTCTGGATCTAGAGCCATTATAGACAATTTTCCTAGCCTAATCTTGTGGGCTAATTTTGACCAATAGGGAAGCCTAGTCTAGTCTCAACCTCTTCAGACAAGTTGTGGGTCTTTCAAAGACCTTTGATTTGGTATATTTTATGCCTTTTGGACTCTTAGAGGTAGGGTTTCGAATAAATGCAAAGCAATACATGGAAGGTATATTTGCTAAATTCCCATCTAATGTTTGATTTGGAATTTTCATCATCATTCTATTTCTTATGTGAAATCATGAGATTGTTTGTCATTTTGGTAGTACATGTCTACCTTGTCATGTTTGAAAAGTCGGATATCCCTTGCCATAATTGCTACATGCATATCTTGCTATATTTGGTAGAATAGATAGATTTCTTGCCATATTTAGTCATTTCATGATGTCTTTCCATGTTTGGGATGATGTCATAATAATACTTGCTATATTTGCATCACATGCTGCAATCTTGTCATATATATATATATATATATATATATATATGTGTGTGTGTGTTATTTGCCATATTTAGATAGAAATTCTATTTTGGGTAATGATTTCATTTTCGTTGCACCCTAGTTGAACTGCCATGTATGTACACCTAGAAGACAAGATTAAGTGTAAGGACGTACATGTAGGCATCCAAATTCATGGGAAGGGTAAAAATGAAAATCATAAAAATCTAAATCAAGAAAGATGATGCCTAGCCTAACCTTCCAAAATTAGGGTTTTAGGTAAACAAGGGTAGTTTTTGGACGACCCCTACCCCTCAGCACATTCCCCTAGGGTACAATGACCTATATAGATGTGATTTAAATCCAGCCATAGATCCCTTAGTGTCATCTCATCGGTCTAGATGGATTATCCATACTCTGACCCATATGGGTTAACCAATCAATCCAATATTTCGAACTACATAGATCCTAATTCTTAGGGCAACCCTAGGATATGTAAGCAATTTGGAAAGATTCCCAAATACGGTTCCATTCCCTAGTCTTGCGAGACTATTCCACATCTTAGCCTTGTGAGGCTCCATCCTAAAGTCACGCTTACAAGTACGTATCCTAGTCTTATGAGACTATTCCACATCCTAGGCTTGCGAGGTTCCATCCCAAAGTCATGCTTGCGAGTATGCACCCTAGTCTTGTGAGACTATTCCATATACTGCCTTGCGAAGCTCTATTCCAAAGTCGTGCTTACGAGTATATACCCTTAGTTCTTAAAACCCTTAGTCTTTGAGACTATACCCTTGGTTTCTGAAACCCTTAGTCTTTGAGACTATATACCCTTGGTTCCTAAAACCATTAGTCTTTGAGACTATACCCTTGTTTCTTGAAGCCCTTTGTCTTTGAGACTATACCCTTGGTTCTTGAAACCCTTAGTCTTTTAGACAATATCCTTCATTCCTAAAGCCCTTAATCTTTGAGACTATACCCTTGGTTCCTGAAGCCCTTAGTCTTTGAGACTATACCCTTGGTTCCTGAAGCCCTTAGTCTTTGAGACTATACCCTTGGTTCCTGAAGCCCTTAGTCTTTGAGACTACCCTTAGTCTTTGAGACTATACCCTTGGTCCTTGAAACCCTTAGTCTTTAAGACTATACCCTGGGTTCTTTAAGCCCTTAGTCGTTGAGACTATACCCTTGGTTCCTATAGCCCTTGGTTATTGAAACTATACCCTTGGTTCCTGAAGCCCATAGTCATGGAGGCTATACCCTTCGTAAGACCCGTATCGAACTAACCCGGTCTTACCACCTTGAACCAGGTCTACCCATCATGGTCGAGCCAAATGGATCAAGTGCATGAGGGAGATCACGATCCCAGGTATTAAACTGACCCAAAAATACTAAAAATAGGGGGAGGGTCGCATACCCAGCAAGGCAGGGTCGGACCCCCCAAGATAGAAAGTTAGACCCTGAGTTTTTAACCAGGGGTCGGACATTTTAGAACCAGGGGTCGACGGGATCTCCGACCCCCTCATCGACCCCGGTCGCCGACAGAAATCGTGAATTAGAAACTTTCCAAATTTCAATGGGATTCATTCCTAATCTCAATGAAACTTATTTTGGGAGTTTCTACTCTATAAATAGGATGTCCCTAAGCCTCTTTTACTCCTTTTAGAACCCTAATTGGATTAAGAGAAAGAGAAGAGAAGGAGAAGAGAAAGAGAAGAGAAGGAAAGTGGAGAAGAAGATCAAAGAGAAGGCTTCAGAGAAACAAGTCTAATTCTCAGGTATGGATACTATCTCCATGTAATTCTACAGACCTTAGAATAGATAGTGAAGAGGATATGATCTAGGAGAAACCTAAATCATCCATCCATGGTTAGGTTTCAATGGAAAACCATGGAGGAGATCATTAAAACCATATAGGTTAATGAACTACGGTTCTAGACCATAGAACATGTGTGGAATGGATTGTAGAAGCAAGCCATAGGACCCCAAACACGAAGAAATGGACTGTAGGATGAAAAATTGACTAAACCTACATAGGGGGTCGATGGCCAATCGACCCTACCGGACCTCGACAATCGACCCCCCGGTGTTCGGGAAGTCCGGAATCTAGGTGGTAGCACCCAGGGTCGATGGAACCTCTAACCCTGGCATCGACCCCCAGTTAACAACATGCTTTTTAAAGTCAGAATTAATTCTAATTAAATTCTATCGACTTGATTAGGTCTTCTAGTGATATAATACTGATATTTAGTTGATTCTTAAAGCTTGAAAGAGGATCTTTGATCAAGTAAAGGTGAGGGAACAAGACCTAAACAAATTGGTTAATAATAAACTGTTTTACTCTTGAGTCTAATGCCATGATTGATTTTATGCGTGTATGATTGATATGTGCATTCAACGTGTCATCCAATATTTCTATTATTACTGCTCATACATATTAAATTATTGTTGATAACATGATGATAATGATGATGATAGGAATAGGCATGTGGATGTATGTGTGTGGTTGGTGTGCTTGATGCGAGCGAGTATCAGGGGGAGGTGTCATAGGCGGGGCCTCAGCACTCTAGCTCTATCTATAACTCAAGTCTTGTCCACTGACATCATCGTATCGCCATTACCTTAGCAGAACTATTACGTCGTAGGGTATGAGGGGAGGTGGTCTCGGACCGTGTAGTCTCTGACTCTGCCGGGGGGCCTTAGCCCTATCTCTATGGACGTATTGAGGGATGCTGGGGTGAGGCCTTGGATACACTGATTGGAATTAGGATTGGTTAGTTGCGAGCCCAGTTTGCGAGCCCTCGCCAGTAGGGGCTTACGTATTGGTGTGGGCAACGAGTACAGCAATAAACGTGACCTTTGCGTGTACATTGTCCATGGTGGGTGCATGTGGGTCGACAATAAACGTTACCTTTGGATGGCTTCACACACTCGTGTATAGAGGTGCGGCGTCAATAAACGTGATCTTTGGCCACCTATCCTTTCTATAGCACATTGCAAACTTATTTACCAGACCAAAGATATGAATTGAATGCATGCATATGTTTGTTGCATTATTTTGTTTGCTCACTGAGCCATGATGTGTGCTCACCCTCTCGATGTCGAATATTTTTAGTTGATGATGCAGGTACCACTGTTGAAGATTATATGAATGCTCCAGTGTACGGGCGTGTTGCTGCAATGGAAGCTGAAGACTTAGAGGATACGCATGACTCCTCATGCGAGTGAAACTCATGCATATTCTATTAGGATTTTATTTGAATTTATAAAGGGATGTAATTGATATTTTATTTATCTCTTAGTTGATACAACCATAACTTGATATTTTAATTATGATTATTACAGTTAGAGTTCTCAGTTCATTTACTATAAGACTTGTGCTATTGTGTATTTATTCTGATTATGGTTGTAGATGTGCATGGTTTTATTTTTAATGGATACCGCCTATTAGAGATCCTGGTTGAACCGTTGGTTTGTTTGCGGTTCATCACACCGTTCTGAATGGTGCAAAATTAGGGTGTGACAACTTGGTATCAGAGCATCTCAGGATTTATCTGTGAAACCGTATACTTCCACAAAGGTCGTGAACTGAGATAGGATCTAAATTTAAAAGATGTAATAATAACACACTATAAGCATCTGTGTTGGTTGAGACTAAACTGAAAGAGAATAATGCATCTATTAAATGAGAAACAAATTTATATACAACCAAAAGGAAGAACAAATGTGTATATATATATATGTGTGGTTGAAGCAGAGTACAGTCCACAATCCGGACAGTTACTCTGAAGTATAAAAAGAAAAATAAAAGAAGTACATCAAGAAGCTGGAGGTGATGGGGGAGGCGGTGCCTCACGGTCTCTATCATAACCCTCAGCGTAGACTCTAGTCAACCAAGCTATCTGAGTCTGGGTCGTCTGGAGACTACCTATGAGATTAGCCACCCGCTGGTCAGTCACACGCTGGGCATCCCTCAGCTCTCCTATCCGCTGATCCAATACGTGCTGAGCCGCTAGAAGCTCTCCTACCCACTGATCGGATGAGCGCTGAGCCTCTAGAAGCCTTCCCATCCTCAGGTCAGACATATGATGAGCCTCTCGTATCTCGTGCAATATCCTCATCATGTCATCAGATGGAGAATACGAAGGACCAGCTGCATGCGAAGGACCAGCTGAAGAAGACGGACCAGCTCCAGTAGCATGAGTAGGTGATGGAGGAGGTATGGCATCTACATCCATGTATAGTCAGTCGTCATCATCCCCATGAACCCCTGCTCCAGCGGCGGCTGCTGCTGCCTCAGCGTCAGCCATCTCCACTCGAGTGCGAGGGCGCACCATCACATTCCTCTCCTCATCGCTGACCTGGGTATCCCGCATGCCCATCTGGAAAATAGCCTCCCAATCCAGAGGCGATGAGAAGGATTTCTCTTGAAACTTCTCATCCAACAAATCAACCCCCAGGCGGGTAAGCAAGGTAGTGATCATGCGTCCATAAGGAAGGTTGCCAGTGTGACTGGGCAACGTGGCATTGATCATCATCCGCATGATGATATAGGGAAGGCAGACGGGCTGCCTAGTGCATATGCAGTACAACAGATACTGGGTCAACTAGGAGACCCTCTCGTAATGACCACTCTGCGGTATCAAGTTATGCTGAATGATCTTGCAGTATACTCATGGATCTGAACACAGATAACTCGCCTTCATCTCCCAGCGATCAGGTTTGATGAGCTGACGATCTATCTCAGCTCTCATCTGTAGAGAAAAGAACTGGGGCTCTCCAGGAGCATAGAACACCAAGGGGCCAGCATAGGAAATGCCCAACAAGTCGGCCAGCTACCGATAATCAAATGAAACATCAACCCCCTTGACGTAGCTGGTGATCCGAAGCTCACCACCCTCTCAACATCATTGTAATCTCCCACCACCTGGAGATTACAGTAGAACTGGCGTACCAAGTCAGGACGGGTACATGCGTCATAGGTGATGACGGGAAGCCATCCCATATCACCAAAGGCCCCCTCCACATTGAACAAGGCTAAGCTAGCCAAGTCCATTTTGCGGCCTGCCTCTACCTTCTTGCGAGCGTAGTGGCATACTGTGCCTCGGCTTCTTTGGAACGGAAGTGAAGACGGTCGCGAACTCTGGGTACATTGGTATGGGCCATAGTATCTGCAAATAAGAAAGAAAAATAGATAATGGCTTAGTAGAGAGGAAAAACCCGAAATTTCGACATAATAATGACGTAAAATGGACAAAAGCCTCACTTCTCACGCATATACGTGGGCAAGAGGACTTACATAGATCCTAAACTATTCTGTGAGACTCATACAGTCGGAAAATTCAACAAATGAGATTGAATTGGAAGAAATTTCAAGAAATTCAAAATCTCGACAAAATTAGGGCAAAAAGAGTAAATTTCTAGTTTCTCGATAACCAACCGATGAAACTCAAATATTTTTGAGGGCTTTCGTTCCTCGAGTCACCAATAACAAAAGCCCCCAATAAAAATCGAATTTTTACTGTTGAAAAAAGTTTAATTTGAAAAATACAAGATAAACGAGCAAAAACCTAGGTTAAGAAACATAAAAACATGAAAAGGTAAAAGAAATACCTGTAGCGGAGGTGTAGACGATGAAACAAGGAGTGCAAACCACCAACGGATCGGAATTGTCACTGTAGCAACTCAGAGGGACGAGCTGAGTCGAAGCGGAGAAGAAAGAATGAGAAATGGACTTTGAATCGGAACTTAAAAATCAGATTTTTAGTCCGGGGGTCGGAAAATTCGATTAAAACAATCGACCCCCGCATCGACCCCCGCATCAGCCCTCGGCTCTCGAGAATCTGACAGAGAACCAGGGGTCGCACCCTGGGTCGGACATCTTCCGACCCCCCCATCGACACCCTGCTCTCGGGAAGAATTGGTGATTTCCCAGGGTCGCATACTGAGGGTCGGACACCCATCGACCCCCACCATCGACCCTGCAGTGGAAACACAGCATTTTCGACAGAATGACCTGAAAATTTTGAAATTTGCAATTGTTAGTGGTTTTAAAATATGAGAATGAAGTATTTAATGATTGTCTCTCGTGTTCAATAATTTCAGGCAATCCCACTATCAGATTAATTAATGGCGGGACGCAGAGCAACCAGACAGAGCCGTAACTCTATCCCACCACCACCACCTATGGGGGAAGATAACCAGACACACTTGGAAACACAGGGAAATAGGAACACGGGACCGTCCGTCATAAATGGGCAGGCAAATCCTACCAATCTGCCAACTCCACCTACAGACTTGGCCACAGTCGTAATGAACTTGGCCCAACAACTGCAACAAATGCAACAGGCACAAGCTACTATCCAAGCTACCATAGGCATATCTTCCAGCTGCACAAACACCTCCAATTCCAGCTGGACAGGCAAGCACAACACCAGGGGGGAGTAACACAGTACCCCACGCACCTCAGACTCCTATCATGCAGGCTCAAGTACTGAATCCTGAGATAGCTCAAGGAGGATATCAATACCAACCACCTATGTATGGAGCGTATGTCCCGCAGCCACTAGATCACTCCAGACTGGTGGAGTGCTTTCTGAAATTGAAGCCCAGAGAGTTTAATGGCAAGCCAGCAGATCCTTTTTGGCCGGCACACTAAGTTGACGAAATGGAAAGAAACTTCATGATGATGACATTAAATGAAGAAGAAAAAGTATTGTGTGCCACCTTTATGCTGAAAGGAGATGCACACCATTGGTGGAGGTCTACTAGGACGTATTTACTTACAAAGCATGCCCAACTGACTTGGGATATTTATAAAGAGGCGTTCTTTGAGAAGTACTTTCCGAGAAGTTTCAGAGATTCTATGGAAAGAGAGTTCCTGAGTTTATATCAGGGGCAGATGACCGTGGATGCGTATCAATAGCGTTATGAAGAGTTGTTCTTCTTTGCACCCACTAGTATGCAAGAGGAAAACACAAAGACCCGAAGGTTCGTCATGGGACTTAGGGGAAGCATCCGCGAGCACGTTCTGGGACATGAAAAGAAAATTTATAATGAAGCGGCACAAATTGCTCGAGTTATAGAATCGATCCAGAAGGAGAGTTATTTCATGCAAAACAGAGGTATAAAAAGGCCAGGTGAAAATTCTATAATGGAGGGAATAACAAGACATTCAAACCCTTCCGTACTCAAGGCTATACCGCTGCAACCAAGACTACTCCCGTAGCTCAACAGCAACAAAAGCCAACTACTGAAGGGATAAAATATTTTAACTGCAACCAAGTGGGACATATGGTAATGGAATGTCCTAAGCCCAAGAAGCAGCTACATCAAGGACGAGTTTACGCGATTACATCGGAGGATGCTGCCGCATCGCCTAATGTGGTGACAGATATGACTTAATTTTTAGTAGTTGTATTACATTGTATGAGCATGTAGACTAAACCAAAACAAATCATAGGTATCGTACCTATTAATGACATTCCTGCCAGAGTACTCTTTGATTCAGGAGCTACTCATTCCTTTATATCTGTGACATTTGGAAAGAAGTTAAATCTACCCCTTAAATCCTTAGACTACAAACTACTTGTATGATCACCTATGGGATTAGAAGTGGAGTTAGAAAAAGGTTATGGACCATGTCCAGTTCTTATTGATGAAAAGACCTTGGATGCAACCTTGATCCAATTTGAGATGACAGACTTTGACGTCATCTTGGGCATGGACTGGTTAGTTCGGCACTCTACAAACCTATTGTGTGCCAAAAAGAAGCTGACATTTAAAGACAAGGAAGGAACAGAGTTCAGTTTTTCGAGAACCAAACTTCCCCGTAAACGAAAGCTCATACTCTCGGTGCTAAAGGCTAAGAAGTGCCTTAAGAAAGGAGCAATCGGGTACTTAGTACCTGTGGTCGACTTTACCAAGGAAGTACCACAAATGGAAGATATTGATGTCGTGCATGATTATCCAGACGTATTTTCTGAAGAACTACCAGGATACCACCCGACCGAGCTACAGAGTTTGTTATAGATCTTATACCCGGAGCCGCACCAGTATCGAAAGCACCTAATCGAATGGCTCCTATTGAACTGAAGGAATTGAAAGTACAACTACAAGAACTGCTGGACAAGGGTTACATTCGCCCTAGTATATCACCATGGGGAGCGCCAGTATTATTCGTGAAGAAGGACGGTAGCGTTTGCTTGTGTATAGACTACCGAGAATTGAATAAACTGACAATCAAGAATCGGTATCCATTGCCTCGGATCGATGACCTGTTCGATCAGTTGTAAGGTGTCAAAGTGTTCTCCAAGATTGATCTTCGGTCAGGCTACCATCAATTGAAGATTAAGGATGGTGATATTCCCAAGACAGCATTCAGGACCAGATATGGACATTATGAATTTTTGGTCATGTCTTTCGGATTGACGAATGCACCAGCAACCTTTATGGAACTTATGAACCGGGTTTTCCACAACATGTTGGATACGTTGGTTATTGTATTCATTGATGATATATTAGTTTACGCCAAAGACGAGGAAACTCATGTTAAGAATCTAAACGCTGCTCTGCAGCGACTACGGAAGGAAAAGCTCTACGCCAAATTTACAAAGTGTGAGTTTTGGCTAAAAGAAGTTGCATTTCTAGGTCATGTAGTATCCGCTGAAGGAATTAAAGTGGATCCTAGCAAGATCGAGGCTATTGTAAAGTGGGAAGCACCGAAGAGCGTTGCAAAAAGAAGTTTTTTGGGTTTAGCTGGGTATTATCAACGATTTGTGGAAGACTATTCCTGAATTGTCGTACCCCTTACCAATTTGACTAAGAAGGGCGAGAAGTTTGTTTCGACAGACAAATGCGAGAAAAGTTTGCAAACCTTGAAGACTAGATTGATATCAGCTCCAATCTTGACCATTTCGATTCCAAGACAACCATTTATCTTGTACACCGATGCATCAGGACTGGGATTAGGATGCGTACTTATGCAAGGAGAACAAGTAATTGCTTATGCCTGAAGACAACTGAAGACACATGAGAAGAACTATCTTACACATGATTGGGAACTAGCGACAATAGTACATGCTGTCAAAATATGGAGACATTATCTGTACGGGGAGAAGTTTCAGATTAAATCAGACCATAAAAGTCTTACTTATCTATTTAATCAGAAGGAGTTGAATATGAGACAAAGAAGATGGCTGAAACTATTGAAAGACTATGATTGTGATATCCAATATCATCTGGGGAAAGCTAATGTAGTAGCCGATGCGTTGAGTAGAAAGGCAATGACAAAATCTCAAGGTGAGGTTAGCACAACTGCCGCAATGTGTACTACCAGAAAGGTATTCAAACACGGTAATGAGCAGTTTGTGATAGATACACCAGATGGATCAGCCAACCAAGGGTTTATTCTCAGTTTTCAAATATGTTCGCCGCATTGAAGATTATACCGGATATAATTGATGAAGTAAAGACAGCTATCAAATCAGACCCTTACCTAAGAACGGTACAAGAGGACATTGAAAAAGGTAGGACTAACCCTGAGTTCACCTTGGACGAAGAAAAGGTACTGAAGTACAAAGGAAGAATATGTGTACCCGAAACAGAAAACTTGGACATTAGACACCGATTGATGAAAGAAGCCCATACCACCATCTATTCGATACATCCTGGAAGTACAAAAATGTATCATGATCTAAAGAAATTATATTGGTGGAGAGGAATGAAAGCAGATGTAGCTAAGTTCGTGTCTCAATGCCTAAATTGTCAGAAGGTAAAGGCTGAACGACAAAGACCGGCAGGACTGTTACAGCCGTTACCGGAACCAGCATGGAAATGGGACTGCATCACTATGGACTTCGTCACAGGATTACCATTGACTCCTCGAGTAGTTGACGCAGTTTGGGTGATTGTAGACCGCCTGACTAAAACGGCTCGCTTTATACCTATACAACCTCAGTATACACTGGAAAGGTTAGCTAAGCTGTATGTGGATAACATTGTGGGATTACACGGTGTACCCGAAAGTATTGTGTCCGACAGAGATCCACGATTTACTTCAAAGTTTTGGGAAGGATTGCAAAAGGCTATGGGTACAACACTGAAGTTTAATACTGCATTCCATCCACAGACAGATGGACAGTCAGAGCGTATAATTCAGATTCTAGAAGATATGCTTTGAGCATGTGTAATTGATTTTAAAGGATCATGGGATGAAAAGTTACCGTTGATTGAGTTCGCTTATAACAATAGCTATCAGGCTACTATACAGATGTCACCCTATGAAGCACTGTATGGCCGAAAGTGTCGAACTCCTTTGTTTTGGAATGAAGTTGGGGAACGTAGTATTGTTGGACCGGAATTTGTTGAAGAGACTTGTCGAGTGGTTGATATTATTAAGGAAAGAGTGAGAACAGCTCAGAATCGTCAGAAGCAATATGTAGATACCTGACGCTGAGACCTTGAATTCGTCGTGGGTAATAAAGTATTCTTAAAAGTATCGCCTATGCGAGGATTGAAACGGTTCGGAGAGAAAGGGAAGCTAAGTCCAAGATATGTCGGGCCATATGAGATTTTAGCTAAGCGTGGGAAAGTGGCGTACCAGTTAGCACTACCACCATCTATGTCAATTGTGCATGACGTATTTCACATTTTCTTATTGAAGAAGTATGTCAAGGATCTAACGCACGTTCTGATAATAGATCTACCTGATTTGACTGATGATTTGACATTTGAGGTAACACCAACTGAAATCACCAGCCGAAAGGTTCAATGACTACGCAACCATGATATATATTATGTTAAGGTCATCTGGAGAAGTAGAGACATGGAAGAAATCATATGGGAAGAAGAAAATGCTATGCGAAAGCAATACCCTCATTTATTTGACTCGGAAGGTATGTACAATTTCGAGGATGAAATTTTTATAAGTAGGGGGGAGTTGTAAGACCCGTATCGAACTAACCCGATCTTACCACCTTGAACCAGGTCTACCCATCATGGTCGAGCCAAATGGATCAAGTGCGTGAGGGAGATCACGATCCCAGATATTAAACTGACCCAAAAACACTAAAAATAGGGGGAGGGTCGCATACCCAGCAAGGCAGGGTCGAAGCCCCCAAGATAGAAAGTCAGACCCTGAGTTTTTAACCAGGGGTCGGACATTTCAGAACCAGGGGTCAACGGGATCTCCGACCCCCTCATCGACCCCCAGTCTGCCGACAGAAATCGTGAATTAGGAACTTTCCAAATTTCAATGGGATTCTTTCCTAATCTCAATGTGATTTATTTTGAGAGTTTCTACTCTATAAATGGGACGTCCCTAAGCCTCTTTCACTCTTTTTAGAACCCTAATTGGATTGAGAGAAAGAGAAGAGAAGGATAAGAGAAAGAAAAGAGAAGGAAAGTGGAGAAGAAGATCAAAGAGAATGCTTCAAAGAAACAAGCCTAATTCTCAAGTATGGATACTATCTCCATGTAATTCTACAGACCTTAGAATAGATAATGAAGAGGATATGATCTAGGAGAAACCTAAATCATCCATCCATGGTTAGGTTTCAATGGAAAACCATGGAGGAGATCATTAGAACCATATAGGTTAATGAATTACGGTTCTAGACCATAGAACATGTGTGGAATGGATTGTTGAAGCAAGCCATAGGACCCCAAACACGAAGGAATGGATTGTAGGATGAAAAATTGACTAAACCCACAGGGGGTCGCATGGGGGGTCGATGGCCAATCGACCCTACCAGACCCTGACAATCGACCCCCAGTGTTCGGGAAGTCAAGAATCTAGGTGGTAGCACCCAGGGTCGATGGAACCTCTAACCCTGGCATCGACCCCCAGTTAACAACATGCTTTTTAAAAGTCAGAATTAATTCAAATTAAATTCTATCGACTTGATTAGGTCTTCTAGTGATATAATATTGATATTTAGTTGATTCTTAAAGCTTGAAAGAGGATCTATGATCAAGTAAAGGTGAGGGAATAAGACCTAAACTAATTGGTTAATAATAAATTGTTTTACTCTTGAGTTCAATGCCATGATTGATTTTATGTGTGTATGATTGATATGTGCATTCAACGTGTCATCCAATATTTCTATTATTACTGTTCATGCATATTTATTTATTGTTTATAACATGATGATAATGATGATGATAGGAATAGACATGTGGATGTATGTGTGTGGTTGGTGTGCTTGATGCGAGCGAGTATCAGGGGGAGGTGTCATAGGCGGGGCCTCAGCACTCTAGCTCTATCTCTAACTCAAGTCTTGTCCACTGACATCGTCGTATCGCCATTACCTTAACAGAACTATTACGTCATAGGGTATGAGGGGAGGTGGCCTCTGACTGTGTAGTCTCTGACTCTGCCGGGGGGCCTTAGCCCTATCTCTTTGGACGTATTGAGGGATGCTGGGGTGAGGCCTTTGATACATTGATTGGCATTAGGATTGGTTAGTTGCGAGCCCAGTTTGCGACCCCTCGCCAGCAGGGGCTTAAGTGTTGGTGTGGGCAACGGGTACAGCAATAAACGTGACCTTTGCGTGTACATTGTCCATGGTGGGTGCATGTGGGTCGACAATAAACATTACCTTTGGGCGGCTTCACACACTCGTGTATAGAGGTGCGGCGTCAATAAACGTGATCTTTGGCCACCTATCCTTTCTATAGCACATTGCAAACTTATTTACCAGACCAAAGATATGAATTGAATGCATGCATATGTTTATTGCATTGTTTTGTTTGCTCATTGAGCCATGAAGTGTGCTCACCCTCTCGACATCGAATATTTTTAGTTGATGATGTAGGTACCATTGTTGAAGATTATATGAATGCTCCAGTGTACGGGCGTGTTGCTACAATGGAAGCTGAAGACTTAGAGGATACGCATGACCCCTCATGCGAGTGCAACTCATGCGTATTCTATTAGGATTTTATTTTAATTTATATAGGGATGTAATTGATATTTTATTTATGTCTTAATTGATACAACCATAACTTGATATTTTAATTATGATTGTTACTGTTTGAGTTATCAGTTCATTTACTATAAGACTTCTGCTATTGTGTATTTATTGTGATTATGGTTGTGGATGTGCATGGTTTTATTTTTAATGGATACCGCCTATTAGAGATCCTAGTTGAACCGTTGATTTATTAGCGGTTCATCACACCGTTCTGAATGGTGCAGAATTGGGGTGTGACACCCTTGGTTTCTGAAGCCCTTAGTCTTTGAGACTATACCTTTTGTTCCTGAAGCCCATAGTCGTGGAGACTATTCCCTTGGTTCCTGAGGCCCTTAGTCATTTAGACTATACCCTTGATCCTTGAGGCCCTTAGTCATTGAGACTATTTATTGTCCTTAGTTGTTTTAGGTTATCTGTATCCATTACCCACTATCCATATCCATATCCACATCTATCCACATATATATCCACATCCATATCCATATCCATATCCATATTCATATCCATCCATCAACAACAAACTATGTTATACCTGATTCTTAGGACCACTAAAATACGTAGGCAATTTAGAAGACTCTCCAAGTATGGTACTCTGATTCATATGGACTATCTAGATTCAATCACATCCATTCATCAAGCAAAAATCTCAACTGGAACATTGAATCTAATAAACCTCAACCATAAATCACAACATAAGATTTAATCAACAACCTATTTGAACTACGTTATAGACTTCATTTCTAGGATGGAATATGTAGGCAATTTAAGATGGACGTCTCAGATTTAGTCCATCATCCAACCATCATTTGGTTCGGTTCATTGTATATTATTTTGTTTATTTATTTTCAGAACATGTTTAGTTGAACCCTAGGTTAAAAGAATTTAGTAATTTGGCCTAGGATCCCTCATGAACCTTAGTCATCCATTGACCATGAACAGTCAGAATAATAGATTTAAGGAAAGTAGAATTGGATAGGAGGTTAATTTTTGGATCGGACAGTTTTGGGTGCCTAACGCCTTCCCAAACTGTACCTTGAACGCTCCATTCTCTAATAGACCAAAGCTGATATTTTTGGGATATGAGTCAATAGAAGTCTTATCCTATGATGAGACTACGTTTAAGGTCCTAGACCTTAATCTAGGTGGCAACTCTGAATCATTACCGTCCATTGACTTGGGTGGACAAGACTAAAGGCGAAAGCCGATGATCCACATTCGTCTTTAGGAAAACCCCTAGGGAAAAATTTCTTCCATTGTCCTTACACTAACATAGTAAATTATAGAGGTACACTTTCTATTTTTGGACTTCCTGCACGGGTGTTATTTGATTATGGGGCGATCAATTCAATTGTGTCCCCCTCCTTTATAGAGAAGATAGAGGTGCAACCGAGTAGGATGAACCATACATTGGCATGGGCTCCAAAGTGGAGTTAGACATTTATTATGGGCCGTACCAAGTGTTGGTAGACAACAAAATGATGGAAGCCAACCACATCAGGTTAGGTATGATGGATTTTGACGTCATCTTGGTCATAGACTGGTTATCCAGACACCAAGCCAGTGTTTTATGTGTCAAGCATCAGATTTTGTTCCAACACACTGATGGAGAAGTTTATGTGTTCACGGGTTAGAAGACCAAGAAATAGAAGAAGTTGTTCTTGTTAGCCTTACCAACCCCGAAGCTGCTACAACAAGGCTATGAGAGTTACTTGGTGTCAGTGTTGGACACAAAGGCTGAGTTACCATGTTTAGAGGACTAAAGAGTGGTGAATGAGTTTCCTGACATTTTTCCTAAGGAGTTTCCAGGATTACCGCGAGATTAGGAACGAAGTTTATCATAGACTTACTCCCCAGTTCAGCTCTAGCATCAAAGGCCCCATATAGAATGACCCCAACAAAGCTTAAGGAGTTGAACTCCCAGCTTCAGGAGCTGCTGGATAAGGGTTTCATTAGGCCGAACATCTCACCTTGGGTAGCTCTGATCTTATTTGTGAAGAAGAAGGATGGTAGTGTTTGGTTATGCATCGATTATTGTGAGCTGAACAACCTCACCATCAAGAACTACTACTTGTTACCAAGGATCGATGGCTTGTTTGATCAATTGGAGGGGGAATGTGTCTTTTTCAAGATTGACCTCTGGTCCGGATACCATCAACTGAAGATCAAGGGGAGCAAAATTCCCAAGACAACATTTAGGACACGGTATAGTCATTTTGAGTTCTTGGTTATGTCTTTTGGATTGACCAACGCACCAGCCTCCTTTATGGAGTTGATGAATCGGTTGTTTCATGAATTTCTGGCCAAGTTTGTCGTCTTCTTTAACGATGACATCTTGATATACTCTTCGAAAAACACCACACATGTAGAGCATCTGAGACTGGCTTTGTAGAAACTGAGGCAGGAAAGGTTATACGCCAAATTCAAGAAGTGCAAATATTGGCTCAACAGGATAGCCTTTTAATGTCACATCATATTTGTGGAGGGCATAGCAGTCGACCCAAGCAAGGTTAGTGCAATGATGGATTGGGGGCATGCCGAAGACTATAACAGAGATCCAGAGTTTCCTTGGGTTAGTCAAGTATTATCGGTAATTCATTAAGGATTTCTCCCGTATCGTCGTGCCATTGACTGAATTGACAAAGAAAGTAGTAAAATGTATATGGTTGGACAAGTGTGAAGATAGCTTCCAGAAGCTGAAATAGAAGTTGGTCTCCACTCCTGTTTTGACCATCTCTTTAGGAACATCCCTTTTCATTGTTTACATCGATGCCTCAAAGTTTGGACTGGGCTGCGTCCTTATCCAAGATGGTAAGGTAGTAGCTTATGCTTCAAGGTAGTTGAAGGAGCATGAAAAAAAACTACCCTACCCATGATTTAAAATTGGCTCCTATGGTTTTCACCCTTAAGATTTGGCAACACTACCTTTATGGGGAGACTTTCAACATCATGTCGGATCACAAAAGCTTGATGTCACACCTCAATTATGGACTAACCAGTGGTGTGATGAACCATCATGAGAACCATCGGTTCAAACTAGGATCTCATATAGGCTGTGCCAACCATGTTAAACCAAAACACATTCCACAATAATAATCAGAGATAATAAAGTAAATAGCGGAAGTCTTATTAATAATGAACTGAGGTCTAACATGATAAATAAATATTTAACAATTTATCTCCAAGTAATCAAAACATAATTATAACAACCTATTACAAATATCCAAATACAAAAGTTAAACACTAAGCGTAATCATAGTTGAAACACTCGCTTAACAAGTCATAATCGTCCTCTACAGCTTACACATCCATAGCCACCATTTGTCCATACGTCGACGCATTTATGTAGTCTTCAACGGTAATACCTGCAACATCAGAAAGTAAAAAGAATTTTGAGCACAAGGGTCAACTTTCCTACATGAGCTCAGTGAGTCAACAAAACAATGTAACAAACATATGCAAGCATTCAATTCATATCTTTGGTTTGGTTTTTAAGTTTGCAATGTGCTATAGAAAGGATTGACGGCCACCGCACCTCTATACACGAGTGTTGAATCTGCTCAATGGATCAAACACCATTGTCATCCCACATGCACCCACCATAGAAGAGAGATAGAGCTAAAGTGTCCGGATCACACACTGCCAACACTTCTCCTGATGCCCTACCCATACCAACACGTAAGCCCCTATTGGCGAGGGCATGTAAACTGAGCTCGTAACTAACCAATCCTAATGCCATCCATTATATCCAAGGCCTCACCCCAACATCCCTCAATACGTCCATAGAGATAAAGCTAAGGCCCCCCGACAGAGTCAAAGACTACACGGTCCAAGACCACCTCCCCTGATGCCCTATGACGTAATAGTTCTGCTAAGGTAATGGTGATACGATGATGTCAGTGTGCAAGACTTGAGTAGAGATAAAGCTAGAGTCTGGTGACCAGGTTGAACCACAATGTCACGTCCTCCCCCTGATGTCCCACTCGCATTCAACACAATAACCACACACACAATCACATGCCTATTCCTAGCATCATCATCATCATGTTATAAATAGACAATAATAAATATGCATGAGCAGAAATAGTAGTAATATTGGATGACATGTGAGATGCACATTACAAGCATATAATCATAGAATCATTCATTGTATTGGACAAATAAAATAAAATAGTTTGTTATTATCTAATTAGTTTAGGTATTATTTCCTCACCTTTGATTGATGTTTGATCCTCTCCCAAGCTTTGGAAGTCACTTTAAATCTATTGGGAACCTAAACAATTAATGTATTTAAGTTAGGGTTCAATTTTACTAAGTTACAGTAGTAAAAAACTTGTTTGGTTTCAAAACATACTTGCTGTTATCGTATGATAGATCCCTATGGTCTCAATATATACGACCATACGACGTACGGTCGATACCCTATTATCGCACTATATGCGATCGTACTTGCGACCATACGTTTCCTGAATTCTTCTCGAATGGCTGTAGTCGACTCTCTTCTCATCCTATGGTCTACCATAGCTGCGACCATACGTAGTCAGGTTAATTTTTACTTCTCATACGAGTTCCTCCTCTTGGCTCATCAATGAGATTCATCCTAAAATCATTTTATGCCCTTTAATCACACTTTATCCCTCATCCATTATCCCTAACCTATTCCCTATGGTTTCCAATAGAAAACCTATAACCGAAATCATTGTATTAGGTTCCACATATCAACTTGAACAGAACCTATTCTATCTGATCTACCCTACAGAGTCAAGTCCATACCTCAAGCTTGCTGTAGAGAGATAGAACTCTTCTCTGGAAAAACCTTCTTCTCATCTTTCTTCTCTAAATCTCCTTCTCTTTCTCTTCCTCTCTCTCTTTCTCTCTTAGGTTTAGAGTTTCAATTTGGGTTCTAAAAGAGTGAGAGAGGCTAAGAGACATCCTTTATATAGAGAAAAACCTTCATATAGAGTCATCTTTCAATTAAGAAAGAGTCCTCCTCAAATTGAAAAAGTTTCCTAAACATGGTGTCGATTCTGGGTTTGTATGATAGATCGTGCGGTCACATAATCCATCGACCATACGTTTTCAAAACAATCGACCATACGTTGTACGGTCTCAATATGGTCGACCATACGTGCGACCATAGCCCTAAAAAATGTCACTGTACGTCCAAAATTTATTAGTTTTTTTAGTTTTGGACTGGTTGCTTCCATACAAACTTAAACAGTCAACCATACCAACTAAATTTGACTTGTTTCTTACCTCATCTTGTGGTTTCTTCATACAATTGGTTCACTTGAGCTGATTATGATGAGAAGACCGGTTACGACACGAGAACGTAAGGTTAGACCGGGTTCGTAGTGTGTGGGTCTTACACTTGATGCACATGTTCAATAAGAAACAATTTAATATAAGACAGTGAAGGTGGCTAGAGTTATTGAAGGACAATGACTGCAACATCCAGTATCACTCTTGGAAAGATAATGTGGTAGCCGACGCCTTAAGCTAGAAGGTTTTGATTTTGACTCCTAAGGCAGCTAACTTGTGACATCATCTGGCTCATACATTGGTCATTACACCCCAACAGCCATTGAGGCGTTTACTACAGATTCCTTGGTGTCAAAATGGGCTGAGACAGCAGCAGGACTATTGAGCACCAAGACCATATAGCCGACCTATTGGAGGAAATTAAAGAGGTGACTTGCCATGATGTACACTTGAGGACTCTTAAGCAAGAACTGGAAAAGGGTAAGCAAGACCTGGATTTCTCCATTGATATTTTAGTAGTTATCTGATACAGAAGATGAGTATGTGTGTGCCTGAGACCACAAAATATTTGAAAGAGTCGATCATGATCGAGGCACACTCCTTTCCTTATACTATTCATCTTGGCGGCACGAAGATGTACCAAGATTTGAAGAAAGATTTCTGGTGGAGAGGAATGAAAGTCGATGTTGCTAATTTTGTCTACAAGTGCCTTAGTGGTAAGCAAATGAAGGTAAATCATCAGAGGCCACCAAAACTGTTTCAGCCATTACTAGTGCTAAAGTGAAAGTGGGACATCATCATGGACTTCGCGACGGGGTTACCGTTAACTTCAAATTCCATCGATGCAGTGTGGGTGATTATGGATCGCCAAACTGTACGTGGATAACACTGTAAGGCTGCATGGTGTACCGGCCAGTAATGAATAGGACCGGGATCCGAGGTTTACATCAAAGTTATGGGAGAGCCTGCAAAGAGCCATGGGGATAGCTAAAGTTCAGTATGGCTTTCCACCAAGAGACTAATGGGTACTTTGAGCACACCATCTAGATCTTAGAAGATATGCTCAGAGTGTGTGCCATGGACTTCAAAGGAAGTTGGGACAAGTACTTTTCCTTGATGGAGTTCGCCTATAACAACAGTTTCCAGGTGACCATAGGTGCTGCTCCATATGAAGCACTATATGGTAGGCGATGTCATACCCAATGGTACTGGTGCGAAGTAGGCGAGAGGAGGATACTTGGGCCATAGATTATACTGGACACCTGTGACAAGGTGGATTAGATCAGAGAGGAGATCAAGGCAGCCCAGAATAGACAGAAAAGTTATGCAGATGTATGGCGAAAGGACCTAGAGTTCCAAGTCGGTGGCAAAGTGTCACCTCATTGTGGCCTTTGCCAGTTCGAAAAGAAGTGGGAAGCTAAGCCCCAGGTATATTGGTCCATATAAGATCCTGAAGAAGAGTGGGAAGGTGGCATACTAATTAGCCTTGCCCTCAGCATTATCTGAGGTCCATGATGTGTTCTACATTTCCCTATTGAAGAAGTACATATCAGATCCTACGCATATCATGAGTGCGGATAAGCCCTGTAAGCACCCCATTTTTACCATCCCAGCTAAACAAAGCCCTGCGGACGTGTGGACAACAAAAGGAAGAAAGGTGATCGAAAGTTTGGATTCTTGACTGTGAACTTGAGGAAGTTTTCAATGGATCTGTGAATTTGAGGAAGTTTTCAATGGGTCCATAGCAAGGTCATGGGTTATAATTTTGCATGGATGCGTAGGTCATAGAATTATCTTCAAAACGAGACCAGAATTGCTCAATTTCGATATCAAATGAGGAAGATATGACCATTTTAGTCAGATGATACATATGAGGGAGGTTTATGAAATTATTATAAATAATCCTAGGGGCCTTTATGCAAATTATCCTAAGTTGGATTGTTTGAATTTCAAATCATCATATCTTGATCATCCGACATCGGATTCAGATGATTCCAAGACCATTATTCTTCATTCATGATGTTCTACAAAGTGGACGTAAAAAATCCCGGGTAGAAGTCACCAGTGGGTCCCATGCAAGCTTGCATGCAAAATTATCGTCAGAACTTCAAAGCTGCATATCTTTTCCGTTCTACATCGGATTCAGGTGATTCCAGTTCCTATATTCCTCATTTTTAATGTTCTACAAAATGAACGTAAAAAATTTGGAATAGAGGCCATCGGAAAATTCCATGCGGGATGACAGAGGAATTGACCCATGAAATGACAAGGAGAGAAAACCCAGTTAATTCCAATTAATCCAGTCAACTCAGTTCAAGCTAGTTTTGGTCCAACCTAGCTCAACCCATATCAGTTTAACTGAGTCAACCTAAGTCAGTCTCAACCCGTTTCGAACCAGTTCATTTATGTGCATAGTATTTATATATATTATATATATTATATACTATATATATATATATATATATATATATATATATATATATATATATATATGTGTGTGTGTATGTATGTTATTAAATATATGTGTATATATGTATATAATATATATTATTATATGTAAATGATAATCCAAAAGATTTTGAGAAGGAAAAGGAAAGAGGGGAGAGAGAAACGTGAAAGTGAAGGGGGATTTTGGTTTTGGAGATAATCCAAAAGATTTTTGAGGAAAAATGGAAAGAGGGGAGAGAAAAAAACGTGGAAGAGAAGGGGATTTAGGGTTTTGAGATAATCCAAAAGATTTTGAGAAGAAAAAGGAAAGAGGGGAGAGAGAAAACGTGAAAGAGAGGGGGGATTTAGGGTTTTGAGATAATCCAAAAGATTTTTGAGGAAAAAATGGAAAGAGGGGAGAGAAAAAACATGGAAGAGAAGGGGATTTAGGGTTTTGAGATAATCCAAAAAGATTTTGAGAAGAAAAAGGAAAGAGGGGAGAGAGAAAACGTGAAAGAGAAGGGCATTTAGGGTTTTGAGATAATCCAAAAGATCTTGAGAAGAAAAAAGGAAAGAGAGAGGAATAAAAGAAAAAAAAGAAAAGAAAAAAGGGGGAAAAAGATTCCCCTTCACGTTTTCTAGAAAGAAAACGTGAAAGAGAGAGAGGAGAAAGAAAGAAAGAAAAAAAGGAAGGAAAGAAAAAGGAAAAAAAATTATTTTTTAAAAAAAAGGATCTTCTAGAAAATGAGTGAAAAATTATAGATAGGCAAGAGGAGGATCCTTTTTTCCAGACCAGAGAGAAAGGGGAACGTGGGTGAGAGAGAGAAACATGAGTGAGAGAGAGAAAACGTGAAACAGGGAGAAAGAAAGAGAGAGAAAAGAGAAAAGAAAGAAAAGAGAAGAAGAAAAGAGAGAAAGAGAAGAGAGAAAGAAGCAGAAGAGAGGAAAAGGAGGATTCACATTCAAAGGGGATTGATACAACCCCCAATCACCCTTCATCAACGGTTTCGCTCGATTTGAGCCCAAGGTTAGTACTCTAAACAAATTTAGAGGTCGTTATAATGCCCGAATGCCAATTTTGCTTGAAAAAGGCTAATTTTCATGAAATCTCAATCATGAATGCTCTATTACATGCTTGTTAATGTTAGGATGCCTATGTCTAACATTTTTCATGAATGATAATTTGTCTAATCTATTCAATGATGAATTTTTGATTGATATACAATGATGTTTGATGTTTTTTGTAAATTTCATAAAGTGATTTTCTGATCAGAAAATTCCAAATTTAGGATTCAAACTTAGGACGTACATCATATGTATTTTTTCTAAGATTTTGAAGCCCAAAATTTTATGGGAGTCTCTCTGATATGATATAAGACTACCCTAAAAATTTCGTTCCATTTGGAATTGGGGAAATATATCAAAAAATTTGTCTTTGACATTGCTATTTTTCTCGGATGTAATGCAATCCTCCATCGGAAAGTCTCTAGACAAAGGCCTTATGGCCATAATCAGAAAATCCACTTAACATGAAATTTTTATACATGAAAGTATTCTAAAAAATGGCACTGGTTTCATATTTTTTCCATTTTTTTTTGAATTGATATCAATTTTTAAGTGCATAGTGCTTTGATTTCAGATCTGTCATGATGTGCTGATTTGCATGATTGAAAAGAGTCATTTTTCACAAAGAAAATATACTGTTTTAACTTGTTTTTCTTAATGAAATTTTAGATCAGACAGTTATCTACATAGATATATGTCTGTATTTAATTTTTATTAAGAATAGAATTTTATTTGGAATTTATGGTGCAACTGGTCAAAAATCTGGAACAGACCTGACCAGTGTATTTGCTTGTACTTGGGGAATATTTTCGACCTGCCTATGGTATCTTTTAGGATTAGCTTTCTTGAGACAAAATGTTGGCCTCTGAGTCTTCCTTCCAGTGATATCTTTTAAGAATTTTTTGAGTAAGTACAGTGCCTTATGTGCCCATTTTGGTCCAGCCTAACAAAGCTGTCATCTTGCTGCGTGTTCCATCATGTTTTGATTGATTCTCATATGCTTTGGTTGTTTCTCACATTCCATATTTGATGATATATTTGTTCGCATGCTATGTTCGGATGCTCGTATGCATACACTACTATAATTGGAATAGTCACACTGCCATAATTGGAATGGTCACACTGCCATAATTGGAATGATCACACTGCCATAATTGGAATAATCACATTGCCATGATTGGAATGCTACACATGCTTATCGCCATATTTGTCTGCTACACTTGCTCACATGCTATATTGGATGATTACTGCCATGTTTGGATGCACACTTACCATGTTTGTATTGATTCACATGCTCACTTGCCATCTTTGATTGATTTGTTGCTAAATTTGAATATATTTCCAACATGCTATATTTGGATGCTTACACTGCTATATTTAAGCTCACATTGCTATGTTAGATTGTTTACATTGTACAACAACTATGGCAAGATACACCCTAAAATGATAATAATTGAACAATTAGGGTAAAAAAACCCTAAAAATGGAAAAACAGCAATTAGGTTAGAAAACCCTAAAAAAATTAAAATCACAATGAAAAGGGATAGGAAACCCTAAAAACCTAAAAATGGAAACAATAAAAATAGTAGGAATTTAGGTCTCATCCCTAGATCCTATTCACAAAAATGGAAAGAATTTGGTACACATCCCAAATAAAAATGGTAGGAATTTAGGTCTCATCCCTAGATCCTATTGACAAAATTAGAAATAATTTGGTACACATCCCAAATAAAAATGGTAGGAATTTAGGTCTCATCCCTAGATCCTATTGACAAAATTAGAAATAATTTGGTATACATCCCAACTAAAAATGGTAGGAATTTAGGTCTCATCCCTAGATCCTATTAACAAAAATAGAAAGAATTTGGTACACATCCCAAATAAAAATGGTAGGAATTTAGGTCTCATCCCTAGATCCTATTGACAAAATTGGAAGGATTTGGTACACATTCCAAATCTGACTCTCACAAATTTCGAACTACGTCGTACCTGATTTCTAGGGCAAACCCTAAAATACGTAGGTAATTTGGGAATCCCAAATACGGTACAAAGCCACCCATCAACCATACATCCAGCATAAACTTCAACTTGAACAAAGAATCTAATTGAAGCAAATGCATAAATCACTTCCATAATATTTAATCACACAACCCATTTTCGAACTACGTTTTTGGACTTGATTTCCAGGATTGGAATACGTAGGCAGTTTGAGATGTCTTACACATCTCAGATTCAGTCCAAGATCGAACCATCTTTGGTCTGGTTCACTGTATAATATTGTACATTACATTTGCTTGTTTATTTACTTTAAAACATGATTGGCTGAACCCTAGGTTAGAATAACATAGCAACTTGGTTTAGGACGTCCCCCCATTGAACCCTAGTCATCCAGTTGACCAAGCATAGTCAAAATTAGAATTTAAGGAAAGTTTAGGAGGCCGATATTGATCGGGCGGTTTGGGTGCCTAACACCTTCCCATAACCGTACCCTGAATACTTACCCGATCTCTTGTAGACCAAAGAACCGATACATTGGGTCACGAGTCAATAGAAGTCTTACCTTAGGGTGAGGCTACATTTTTAGAGGTCCTAGACCTTAATCTAGGTGGCGACTCCAATAGAACAAATCGATCTTCATCGATACGGGATACACATTTTCATCCCGAGGAGGATCACGTCGATTTTCCATTGTCCTCACAAGCCCCAAAGTGACTTGGATATATCATATACAGTGGAGCCTGTAGCTATTCTGGATAAGAAGATTAATAGTTATGCCACTGCTCCATTCCTTATGTAAAGGTGCACTGGCATAACTATGTCAACGAGGAAGCCACGTGGGAAGGCTAAAGTTAAATGTGGAAAAAGTACCCATAGGTGTTCGATGAATTAGGTATGCCTTAATTTCAAGGATGAAATTCTTATAAGTTGGGAGGATTGTAAGACCCGCACCCAAAAAATCCCATACTAACTGGGATTTTCCTTGTGCCAGGTCTTCCTACACTGTTAGCTGGTGGACTTAACGTAGACCCAAACATCACATCTGAATAATAGTAAAGAATAGCACCCGAACCCATAAATATAGAAGAAGGACTTAGGTGGGCCCAAGATATGCAGCAGTGCATTTGGCTTTAAGAACAGCATACAAGGTTGCCGTCTCAACCTAACCGGCAAGAAGGTGCTGGTGGCAGGAATGGCAGGTTGCCGACCTCTGGCTTAGCCAGCTACTGACAAGCTTTCTCTTTCTTCGTTATAAAATGAGGCCAAAACCCCCATTTGGGTTTTGGCCATATTGGAGAGCTATAGCTTGGTGTGGAAGAGGACCTGGGGAGATTTAAAAAGATTAAAGCTAAAGCATCATCCTTAGCATTTAATTCCTATACAAGTAAGTTCTAACCTTCTCCCTCTCTTTATTGTTGAATTGAAGACCCCATTAATGGTAGTGAGAAAACCCTAGGTTTTGGTCTAGGTTGCGCATACCTCCAATAGAGGTGTTATTTGGGTTAAAACCACCCCAAGTGGTGGGGGAATGATCCCCACCATATAAGACCCACTAAAATGAGGTGGGAGAGACTCTCCCCCACCTCCCACACTACCTTGCTCTGTTGAGTCTGGTTCTCAGACTCAACTGGCAGATGCAAACCTGTGGCAAGGGCAAGCCCTTGCACTCGGCTCCGTCTTGGTTAAGCATGGGGTTCATGTCAGAGGATGAGTCCACCAGGTTATTATCCGTCGACAGACCCCACACTTATGTTATTTTTAGCTTGGGCATAGTCGATGGATATAAGCCGGTGACACCTTTTGTGGGGCTAATATCCACTGGCTGGCCTATGTGCTGGCTTGTGCTCTCGGTAAGATTACAGGAGGCATTACAGAGCTGGTGAGATGACCAATCGGCTCTGGTTAGTAGGCTTAGTTCCAATAATCTCTTAAGGACTCATGCCTAGTCGGCGAATACCACCGTCAGGTTCCCAACCTCCGGATAGGCATTGCCTTGCCTCTAGGCCACGTATAAGCTAGCCGATAGATACATGTTGGTGGATACCACCACCAGACTCTTATCCCCCGATTGGTATGTAGATAGTCTATTAATTACCTGCTTCCTTCTGAAATTATTCGTATGGTTCTCGACTTATCTTGGGACCAATACATCGGTATTATGGACATGTCCACTTTGGTTTACTATATACGAATGTTGTTGGATGAAATGTGTTTACTCTATGTGGTATGTTGGCATCGAAGGATGGGTGACGTATGGCCATATGGACCCTTCTTCGCATAGTCAGCACTCTAGTGGGGGTTCGACGGGAGGCTCGGGGCTGAAGTCGTTGGGGATCTCTACTAGTGTGCGGCCCCGTTTATATTATGTACACATTTTTAGATGTAAGTAGTTAAGATATTCATAGCATGGCTCTAAGCCCTTGCTAGTAGGGGATTAGGTACTAGCATGGCTCAATCTCCTTAAATACGATGATTGAGTGGCGAAGGGGTGAATCCGATCGGACAGATGTCTCGGATGCTAGGACAGAGCCTATACTGGGGGTGGCATGCTGTTGGTCCGGGGTTAGTAGTGGTTCATTCTTAGGGTGCGAAGGTTGTAGACTGGACCGTGGACACCACACTAGTCACACCCCAATTCCGCACCGTTCAGAATGGTGTGATGAACCGCTAGCAAACCAACAGTTCAATTAGGATCTCAAGTAGGCTATCCCCGCGTTATCTAAACTTACACACATCCGTAATCATAATCAGAGTAAATACACAATAGCGGAAATCTTATAATAAAATGAACTGAGGATCTACTGTGATAGTAATATTAAATAGCAAAATTATTTTGTATCAACTGAGACATAATTAATTATCAAATACATGTCTTTATTAAATCCAAATAAAGAAAACTAAGAAAATCTAGTCGAATACACATGAGTTGCACTCGCAAGAGGAGTCATGTGTATCTACTTCAGCATCAGCTTCCATTGCCGCCACGTTCCCGTACGCTGGAGCATTCATGTATTCTTCAACTGTATAACCTGCATCATCAACTAAAAATATTCGACGTCGAGGGGGTGAGCACACATCACGGCTCAGTGAGTAGACAAAACAATGCAACATTACATATGCAAGCAATCAATTCATATCTTTGGTCTGGTTTATAGTTTGCAATGTGCAATAGAAAGGTTGGGTGGTCAAAGGTTAACGTTTATTGACCCCGCCTCTATACATAGGGTGTGGAAGTCCGCCCGAAGCTTAACGTTTATCGTCGTCCCCATCCACCCTAATCATGAACATTATATAACAAAGGTTAACGTTTATTGCTATATATGCCATACCAACACGTAAGCCCCTACTGGCGAGGGATTGCAAACTGGGCTCGCAACTAACCAATCCTAATGCCAAACAGTGTATCCAAGGCCTCACCCCAGCATCCCTCAGAATGTCCATAGAGATAGAGCTAAGGCCCCCCGGTAGAGTCAGAGACTACAAGGACCGAGACCACCTCCCCTGATACTCTACGACATAATAGTTCTGCTAAGGTAATGGCGATACGACGATGTTAATGCACAAGACTTGAGTTAGAGATAGAGCTAAAGTGCTGAGACCTGCCAAAGGTTAACGTTTATTGACGTTCTCATCACACCTCCCCTGATACTCGCTCGCATCAAGAACACCAACCACACACATACAATCACATGCCTATTCCTATCATCATCATCATCATCATGTTATAAACAATAAAGTAAATATGCATGAACAAGAAATAGAAATATTGGATGACATGTTGTATGCACATTACAAGCATAGTCGCATAGAATCAAACATGGCATTGGACTCAAGAAAATAGAAAACAGTTTGTTATTAACCAATTAGTTTAGAATTCCGTTTCCTCACCTTAGCTTGCTAATAGATACTTTTCCAAGCTTTAGAATCACCTTTATATTGTTATTATATTGCTAGAAGACCTAACAAAGTCGATAGAATTTAATTAGAATTAATTCTGAATTTAAAAACCATTCTGTCAACTGAGGGTCGGAGGTAGGGTCGGAGTCATGATCGACCCTGGGTGCGACCCTGCCCAAACTCTGAACTTCCTGAACACTGAGGGTCGATGGTCAGGATCACCTAGGGTCGGATGGTCATCAACCCTCGGTGCGACCCTCGGTGCACTTTGATCCAATTCCCTCTTTTAGTCCATTCTTCGTGCTTGGGATCCTATGTCTTGCTCCTACTTTCCATTCTACATTCATTCCATGGTCTGAAACCATGTATAACCCACCTAGATAGCTTTCATGCATTCTCCTATGGTTTTCCATGAAAACCTAACCATGGGTTGATGGTTTGGATTTCTCCGAGATCACACTCTCATCAATAGCTAACCTAAGGTCTGTAGAAACTCATGGAATTAGTATCCATACCTAAGAAGAATACTCCTTCTCTGCAAATCTTCTCTTTTGACTAAATTATCTTCCTTGTTTCTCTTCTTCCTCTTCTCCTTCTCTTCTCTTTCTCTCAATTCAATTAGGGTTGTAAAAGGAGTAAAAGAGGCTTAGGGACGTCCTTTAAATAGAGTAGGAACATCCTAAAATAAGTCCCTTTGAAATTAGGAAAAAAATCCCAATCGAAAATTAGGAAATTTCCTAATTCTATTTCCTACGGTAACCGAGGGTCGATGGGAGGGTCGATGATCCCGTCGACCCTAGGATTCAAGATGTCCGACCCTCCCTTCAAAATTGAGGGTCTGACTTTCTGCTTTGGGAGGTCCGACCCTGCTTAGCTGGGTATGCGACCCTCCCCTTAAATTAAGTGTTTTTGGGTCGATTTGATACCTGGGATCTCGATCTTCCTTACGCCCTTGGTCCATTGGACTCGACCATGATAGGTAAACCTGGTTCAAGGTGGTAAGACCGGGTTAGATTGACACGGGTCTTACAACTCCCCCCTACTTATAAAAATTTTGTCCTCGAAATTGTACGTACCTTCTGAATCAAATAAGTGAGGGTATTACTTTCGCATAGCATTTTCTTCTTCCCAAGTAATTTCTTCCATGTCTACTTTCCCATGTGACTTTAACATAATAGATATCTTGGTTGCGTAGTCGTTGAACCTTTCGACTGGTGATTTCAGTTGGCATTACTTCAAAGGTCAAATCTTCAGTCAAATTAGGTAAGTCTTCGGTCAAAACGTGCGTTGGATCCTTGACATATTTCTTCAATAGGGAAATGTGAAATACGTCATGCACACTTGACATAGATGGTGGTAGTGCTAACTGATAAGCCACTTTTCCATGCTTAGATAGAATTTCGTACGGCCCGACATATCTTGGACTCAGTTTCCCTTTCTGCCCGAACCTTTTCAATCCTCGCATAGGCGATACTTTCAAGAATACTTTATCACCTACAGCGAACTCAAGATCTCTGCGTCGAGTATCTACATATTGCTTCTGACGGTTCTGAGCTATTCTTACTCTTTCCTTGATAATATCGACCACTCGAAAATTCTCTTCAACAAATTCCGGCCCAACAATACTACGTTCTCCAACTTTATTCCAAAACAAAGGAGTTCGACACTTTCTGCCATACAGTGCTTCATAAGGTGACATCTGTATAGTAGTCTAATAGCTATTGTTATAAGCGAACTCGATCAATGGTAACTTTTCGTCCCATGATCCTTTAAAATCAATTACACATGCTCGTGGCATATCTTCTAGAATCTGGATTGTACGCTCTGACTGTCCGTCTGTCTGTGGGTGGAATGCAGTACCGAACTTCAACGTTGTACCCATAGCCTTTTGCAATCCCTCCCAAAACTTGGAAGTAAATCGTGGATCTCTATCAGACACAATGCTTTCTGGAACACCATGTAATCGAACAATATTATCCACATACAGCTTTGCAAACCTTTCCAGTGTATACTGAGGTCGTATCGGTATGAAGCGAGCTGTTTTAGTCAGACGGTCCACAATCACTCAAACTGCATCAACTACTCGAGGAGTCAGTGGTAGTCCCGTGACGAAGTCAATAGTGATGCAGTCTCATTTCCATGCTGGTTCTGGTAATGGCTGTAACAGTCCTGCGGGTTTTTGTCGTTCAGCCTTTACTTTCTGACAATTTAGGCATTGAGACACGAACTTGGCTACATCTGCTTTCATTCCCCTCCACCAATATAATTTCTTTAGATCATGATACATTTTTGTTTTTCCAGGATGTATCGAATAGATGGTAGTATGGGCTTCCTTCATCAGTCGGTGTCTAATGTCCATACTTTCTGTTTCAGGTACACATATTCTTTCTTTGTATTTCAGTACCTTCTCTTCGTCCAAGGTGAACTCAGGATTAGTCCTACCTTTCTCGATATCTTCTTGTACTGTTCTCAGATAAGGATCTGATTTGATAGCTATCTTCACTTCATTCATTATGTCCGGTATAATCTTCAATGCAGTGAACATATTTGAAAACCGATGAATGAACCCTTGGTTGGCTGATTCATCCGTTGCGTCTATCACATACTGCTCGTTTTCGTGATTGAATACCATTCCGATAGTACACATTGCTGCAGTTGTGCTAATCTCTCATTGCGATTTTATCATTGTTTTTCTGCTTAACGCATCCGCTACTACGTTTGCTTTTCCCGGATGATACTGGATATCACAATCATAGTCTTTCAATAGTTCCAGCCATCTTCTTTGTCTCATATTCAACTCCTTCTGATTAAATAAATAAGTAAGACTTTTATGGTCTGACTTAATCTGGAATTTCTCCCCGTATAGGTAATGTCTCCATATCTTGACCGCATGTACTACTGCCGCTAGCTCCAGATCGTGAGTGGGATAATTTTTCTCATGTACCTTTAACTTTCTTGAAGCATAAGAAATCACTTGCTCTCCTTGCATAAGCACACATCCCAATCCCAGTCCCGACGCATCAGTGTATAAAGTAAATGTCTGTCCTAGAACGGGAATAGTCAAAATCAGAGCGGATATCAATCTGGTCTTCAGCGTTTGGAAACTCTTCTCACATTTATCGGTCCACACGAACTTTTCACCTTTCTTAGTCAAACTGGTGAGAGGTACGGCAATCCAGGAATAGTCTTCTACGAATCTCCGATAATAACCAGCTAGACCCAGAAAACTTCTGATTTTCGAAACGCTCTTTGGTGCTTCCCACTTTACAATAGCCTCGATCTTGCTGGGACCCACTTTGATTCCTTCAGCGGATACTACATGGCCTAAGAAGGCGACTTCACTTAGCCAAAACTCACACTTTGAAAATTTGGCATATAGCTTATCTTTCCTTAAACGCTGTAGGACAACATTTGGGTTCTTGATATGAGTCTCTTTGTCATTGGAGTATACCAATATATCATCAATAAATACTATAACCGACGTATCCAACATGTCGTGGAAAACCCGGTTCATTAGTTCCATAAAAGTTGCTGGTGCGTTTGTTAATCCAAAAGACATGACCAAAAACTCAGAATATTTATATCTGGTCCTGAAAGCTATCTTAGGAATATCACCCTCTTTAATCTTCAATTGATGATAGCCCGATTGAAGATTGATCTTAGAAAATACTTTTGCTCCTTGCAACTGATCGACAAGTCATCGATCCGTGGTAGTGGATATCGATTCTTGATTGTCAGTTTGTTCAACTCCCGATAGTCGATGCATAATCGAACACTACCGTCCTTCTTCTTCACGAATAACACCGGCGCTCCCCATGGTGATATACTGGGTCGAATATAACCCTTGTCCAGTAGTTCTTGTAGTTGCACCTTCAGTTCCTTCAGTTCCGTAAGAGCCATTCTATAAGGTGCTTTTGATACTGGTGCGGCTCCAGGTATCAGATCTATCACAAACTCTGTGGCTCGGTCGGGTGGTAATCCTGGTAGTTCCTCTGGAAATACGTCGGGATAGTCCCGTACGACTTCAATATCTTCCATTTGTGGTGCTTCCTTGGTTAGGTCGACCACTGATACTAGATATCCGACTGCCCCTTTCTCATGGCATCTCTTAGCCTTTAGTGCTGAGAGTATGAGCTTGCGTCTACGGGGAAGTTTGGTTCCCGTAAAACTGAATTCTGCTCCTTCTTGGTCTTTAAAATGTTAGCTTCTTTTCGGCGCATAGTAGGTTCGCAGAATGCCGAGCTAACCAGTCCATTCCCAAGATGACGTCAAAGTCTGCCATCTAAAGTTGTATCAAGGTTGCATCTAAGGTTTTCTCACCAATGTGGAGTGGACATGGTCCATATCCTTTCTCTAATTCCACTTCTAACCCCATCGGTGACCGTACAAGTAATTTGTAGTCTAATGTTTTGATGGGTAAGTTTATCTTCTTTCCGAATGATACATATAAATGAATGAGTAGCTCCTGAATCAAAGAGTACTCTGGCGGGTTCACCATTTATAGGTACGATACCTGTGATTTATTTTAACTTAGTCTACATGCTCACACAATGTAATTATAACTTCAAAAAGTTTCAGTCATACCTGTGACCACATTGGGTGATGCAGCCGCATCCTCGGATGTAACAGCATATACCCGTCCCTGATGGAATTGCTTCTTGGGCTTAGGGCACTCCCTTGCCATATGTCCAGGTTGGTTGCAGTTGTAACACTTCGGGCTTTCAGAATTCGGCTTTGGCTGAGGTTGAGTCCCTAGAGTAGTCTTAGTTGCAGCATTAAAATTCTGAGGGCGGAAAGGCTTATATGTTTTGTTATTGCCTCCGTTATAAGAATTTCCAGCTGGCCTTTTGATACCCCGGTTCTGTGTGAAATAACTCTCCTTCTGGCTCGATTCAATGACTCGAGCTATTTGGACAGCTTCATTATAAATCTTCTTTTCTAAGCCCATCAAAGAAAGCTTCTTTATATATAGCCCAAGTCAGTTGGGCATGCTTGGTCAATAGATAGTCCCGAATAGATTTCCACCAGTGATGTGCATCGCCTTTGAGCATGAAGGTGGCACATAATACTTTCTCTTCTTCTGTAATAGTCATCATAAGAAAATTTCTCTCCATCTCGTCTATCCAGTGTGCTGGCCATAATGGATCAGACGGCTTGCAATTAAATTCCCTAGGCTTCATCTTCAAAAACCTCTCAACCAGTCGAGAGTGATCCATCTAATTTTGGGGATATGCCCCAAACATATGGGGTGGATACTGGTAATTAACCTGAGCTGCTTCCGAGCCCGATCTGGAATCTGTGCGGCAGGTTGTTGAGGTGTCCGAGGTGCGGGGTGGTTACCCACCGGTGCTGCACCGGCTTGTCCCGGGCTCGCATAGGTACAACTTGCGTGGCTTGGAACATAATACCCATCGCAACTTACATCCGAGCCCGTGCTTGTTGCATCCTGGTCTCCTCCACGGGTGGTGGTGGTGGAACTGTATTTCGGTTCTGTCGGGTTACCCTACGTCCAGACATAATTCCTTCTGTGATTGGTGGTGCCTGAAATCGTCAAATAGGTGAGACAATCATTTATACTTCATGTAGGCACGCTAACCGATATAAAATTTCAATTTCCAACTCATTTTTAAAGAAAAATACTGTCTTTTCTATGCAGGGTCGATGGTGAGGGTCGATGGTTTGTCCGACCCTTAGTATCCAACCCTGGGAATAACCTGTTCTTCCCGAGAGCTGAGGGTCAATCTGAGGGTCAATGGGTGTCCGACCCTCAGTTCCGACCCTTAGTTTTCTGTCAGATTCCCGAGAGCCAAGGGTCGATGGGAGGGTCGATTCGAGGGTCGATTGTTCTAGTCGAATTGTCCGACCCTGAGACTAAAAATCAGATTTTTAAGATCCGATTTTGGGTCATTTCTTATTATTTCCCACCCGTTTCGACTCGTCTCTCCTCTCTGAGTTGCTACAGTGCTACTCCACTGTTTTTGATCGGTTTGACTCCGGGTTTCGACGTCCACATCATCCATACAGGTATGTTCTCTCATTTTTGCCTGTTTTTAGGTTTTCTTTTCTAGGTTTTTGTCCATTTAACTTGTATTTTTCAAATTAAACTTTTTCCAACCATAAAAATTTGATTTTTATTGGGGGATTTTGTTATTGGTATCTCGAGGAACGAAAGCCCTCAAAAATTTTTGAATTTCATCGGTTGGTTATCGAGAAACTCGAAAATTAATCATCTTTGCCCTAATTTGTCAAAATTTTTGTTTTCTTGAAATTTCTTCAAATTGGTCTTCGTGGGTTTCCATTTCCTACTGTGTGAGTGTCGTAGGGTGTGTTGGAACCTAAGTAAGTCCTCCTGCCCACGTGTATGGTGAAAAGTGAGCCTCTTGGGCAACTTACCTTCTTAAATTTTGGATTTTCGCCCTATTAACCCCTTGTCTCCCTTTCTCTTTCTTATCTGCAGATACCATGGCTCGTACCAAGATACCCAGAGTGTGTGATACACTTCGCTTCCGTTCTAATGAAGCCGAGGCACAGTATGCCGACTATGCCCGTAAGAAAGTGGAGGGTGGTCGTATGGTTAACTTGGCTGAGCTAGCCTTGTTCAACGTAGAGAGGGCATTTGGTGATATGGGGTGGCTCCCTGTCATCACCTACGACGCATGCACATGTCCGAATTTGGTGCACCAGTTCTATTGTAATCTCCTGTTGGTGGGGAATTACAATGACGTTGAGCATGGTCAGGAGTTGCGCATCACCAGTTACGTTAAAGGGGTGCACATTTTTTTTGATTATCGGCAACTGGCCGATCTGTTGGGCATATCTTATGACGGCCCCATGGTATACTGTGCGCCTGGAGAGCCACAGTTTGTTTCTATGGAGATGAGGGCAGAGATCGACAACTAGCTGTTATGACCTGATCGCTGGCAGATGAGAGCTTGTTACCTGCGTCCAGCTCCACAGGTCTTCTGTAAGATTATCCAACGTAATCTGATCCCGTAGAGTGGGTACTATGAGAGGGTTTCTCAGTTAACCTAGTTGTTGATATACAGTATTTGTACCAGACAGCCGGTCTGCCTTCCTTACATCATCATGCGGACCATGATTAGTGCTACATTGTCCGGTCATAGGGGTAATCTACCCTATGGACGCATGATTACAGTTCTACTGACCCGTCTGGGGGTTGACCTGGTAGATGAGAAGATCTAGGAGAAGACCTTCTCGTCGCCTCTAGATTGGGAGGCTATCTGCAAGATGGGTATGCGGGATGCCTAGGTCAGTGATGAGAAGAGGAACGAGATGGTGCGCCCTCACACTCGCATCGAGATGGGTGACACCGAGGCCGCTGCTGCCGCTGCTAGAGCTCGTGTGGATCCTGTCGACGATGACGACCGTATGTATATGGATGTCGACTCAATACCACCGCCTTCCCCTACACATGCGACTGGAGTTGGCACTTCTTCTGAGGCGGCTCCTGCACCTGAGGCTGGTCCTTCGCATGCGGCTGGTCCTTCACTCCCACCTTCTGACATGATGGAGATGCTGCAGGAGATCAGGGAGGCTCAGCGCAGATCTGACCTGAGGATGGAGGAGTTGCTAGACGCTCAGCGTGTATCAGACACACGGATGTGAGAGCTTCTAGAGGTACAACGTGCGACTGATCGGAGAGTAGCCGATCTCACAGCTAGTCTCCAGACGACCCAGACTCAGATAGCCTGGTTGACTAGAGTCTATGCTGAGGACTATGACAGAGATCGTGAGGCCCCGCCTCCTCCTTCGCCTCCAGCTTCTTGATTGTACTTTATTTTCTTGAACTACAGAGTAACCGTCTGAGTTGTGGACTATACTCTGCTTTATTTATGTATATACATTTTGTTTCTCTCACTCATTGTATGTAATTTGTTTCTCCTTTAATAGATGCATTATTCTCTTTTTAAATTTGGTCTCAACCATCACTTGTGCTTACGGTGTGTTTATATTCCTGTTTTTACTTTTATCCTATCTCAGTTCACAATTATCTCGAATGTATGTTAGTTTAGCGGACAAGGCCTGAGATGCTCTGATACCAAGTTGTCACACCCCAATTCCACACCGTTCAGAATGGTGTGATGAACCGCTAGCAAACCAACGGTTCAACCAGGATCTCAAGTAGGCTATCCCCGTGTTATCTAAACTTACACACATCCGTAATCATAATCAGAGTAAATACACAATAGCGGAAATCTTATAATAAAATGAACTGAGGATCTACTGTGATAGTAATATTAAATAGCAAAATTATTCTGTATCAACTGAGACATAATTAATTATCAAATACATGTCTTTATTAAATCTAAATAAAGAAAACTAAGAAAATCTAGTCGAATACACATGAGTTGCACTCGCAAGAGGAGTCATGTGTATCTACTTCAGCTTCAGCTTCCATTGCCGCCACGTTTCCGTACGCTGGAGCATTCATGTATTCTTCAACTGTATAACTTGCATCATCAACTAAAAATATTCAACGTCGAGGGGGTGAGCACACATCACGGCTCAGTGAGTAGACAAAACAATGCAACATTACATATGCATGGAATCAATTCATATCTTTGGTCTGGTTTATAGTTTGCAATGCGCAATAGAAAGGTTGGGTGGTCAAAGGTTAACGTTTATTGACCCTGCCTCTATACACAGGGTGTGGAGTCCGCCCGAAGGTTAACGTTTATCGTCGTCCCCATCCACCCTAATCATGAACATTATATAACAAAGGTTAACGTTTATTGTTATATAGTGCCATACCAACACGTAAACCCCTGCTGGCGAGGGCTTGCAAAATGGACTCGCAACTAACCAATCATAATGCCAAACAGTGTATCCAAGGCCTCACCCCAGCATCCCTCAGAATGTCCATAGAGATAGAACTAAGGCCCCCCGATAGAGTCAGAGACTATGAGGACCGAGACCACCTTCCCTAATACTCTACGACATAATAGTTCTGCTAAGGTAATGGCGATACGACAATGCTAATGCACAAGACTTGAGTTAGAGATAGAGCTAAAGTGCTGAGACCCGCCAAAGGTTAATGTTTATTGACGTTCTCATCACACCTCCCCTGATACTCGCTCGCATCAAGTACACCAACCATACACATACAATCACATGCCTATTCCTATCATCATCATCATCATCATCATGTTATAAACAATAAAGTAAATATGCATGAACAAGTAATAGAAATATTGGATGACATGTTGTATGCACATTACAAGCATAGTCGCATAGAATCAACCATGGCATTGGACTCAAGAAAATAGAAAACAGTTTGTTATTAACCAATTAGTTTAGAGTTATGTTTCCTCACCTTAGCTTGCTAATAGATACTTTTCCAAGCTTTAGAATCACCTTTATATTGTTATTATATTGCTAGAAGACCTAACAAAGTCGATAGAATTTAATTAGAATTAATTCTGAATTTAAAAACCATTCTGTCAACTGAGGGTCGGAGGTAGGGTCGGAGTCATGATCGACCCTGGGTGCGACCCTCCCCAAACTCTGAACTTCCCGAACACTGAGGGTCGATGGTCAGGATCACCTAGGGTCGGATGGTCATCGACCCTCGGTGCGACCCTCGGTGCACTTTGGTCCAATTCCCTCTTTTAGTCCATTCTTCGTGCTTGGGATCCTATGTCTTGTTCCTACTTTCCATTCTACATTCATTCCATGGTCTGAAACCATGTATAACCCACCTAGATAGCTTTCATGCATTCTCCTATGGTTTTCCATGAAAACCTAACCATGGGTTGATGGTTTGGGTTTCTCCGAGATCACACTCTCATCAATAGCTAACCTAAGGTCTGTAGAAACTCATGGAATTAGTATCCATACCTTAGAAGAATACTCCTTCTCTGCAAATCTTCTCTTTTGGCTAAATTCTCTTCCTTGTTGCTCTTCTTCCTCTTCTCCTTCTCTTCTCTTTCTCTCAATTCAATTAGGGTTGTAAAAAGGAGTGAAAGAGGCTTAGGGACGTCCTTTAAATAGAGTAGGAATATCCTAAAATAAGTCCCTTTGAGATTAGGAAAGAATCCCAATCGAAAATTAAGAAATTTCCTAATTCTATTTCCTACGATAACCGAGGGTCGATGGGAGGGTCGATGATCCCGTCGACCCTAGGGTTCAAGATGTCCGACCCTCCCTTCAAAATTGAGGGTCTGACTTTCTGCTTTGGGAGGTCCGACCCTGCTTAGCTGGGTATGTGACCCTCCCCTTAAATTAAGTATTTTTGGGTCGATTTGATACCTGGGATCTCGATCTTCCTCACGCCCTTGGTCCATTTGACTCGACCATGATAGGTAAACCTGGTTCAAGGTGGTAAGACCAGATTAGATTGACACGGGTCTTACAACACTTATTTAACTCATGCATGAGTATTGGGATCCATTAGTCAGGGACTGTGGTGAAATCAGAAAAGGCACTGTTAGACCCATTACACTAGACTTAATTAATGAATTGCATTTGTGCATCTATCTGTATGTGCATTATGATTTGATTCCTCGTTGAGCTGGGATATGAGCTCACCCCCGTATCGATACAAGTTTTCAGACTCTGATGTAGGTACTTTATCTGTTGCTGACTTCATGAATTCTCCTATGGTAGACATTGATTCTGTCAGTGAGGATCTAAAGGACGAGCATGGCGAGGTTGCATCTACAACGATTGCATCTACAAGACCTGATGTGGTACCCCTCTTCTTTCTTTGATTGTAAATATTACCCTAGGTTTTTTGTTAGATCTATTCTTTTGAAAATTATACATGTACTGATATTATTGGTTATGTTTTGGGGAATATTATGTATGACAGATAACAAATAATATGATTTACCTTATGTGATACAACTTTGATGGCATCAATTATTTATATGATTCTTATTATTTCAGTTGTTGTATTATTGTCTGTTACTTGATTTATTATTGAATATTTCATATGTAGACTGTTGTGTGGTGCTTGATAGTTCTCAGCATGCATATGATCTTGGGTGGTTTGGGTCACCATTGGGGCGACTTGGGTGTCACGTCGTATCCAGAAATGGATCATGACATCGTTTTCCACCCCCAAAATTGTCCATTTCAATGTTAAGGAGCATTCCCCCACCATTTGGATGGCCTAATAAACCCACAAACACCCTCTAGTAGGGTGTACGAACTCCTATGCAAAACCTAGGATATTCTAGGTCACATTAATGGTGCCAACCACCATCATTAATGGGGGTTAATGAGCATTCAATGAGGAGGGGTTTGGGACACTTAGATGAATAGAGGGGTTATACTATTGTAAGACCCACACTCCACTAACCCGGTTTAACAGTGTCGTGTCAGGTCTTCCCATCATTGCCAAATCGAGTGGATCAACCGTGTGAAGGTAGACCATAAAACCAAGTATGAGAATCGAGTAAAAAATACTAAAAGTATGCGTATGGTTGAATACCTGGGTAGTTATGGTCGACCATATGATAAGGAATAAGGATCACAGACCAATGACCCTACGGTTGATGTTTTCGACCCTACGATCGACGGGTTCTACAATCGTATGTCCGACCATAGGACCCCAAATCAGACTCCGAGTTTGGAAACTTTTCTAATTTGAGGAGGGTCTCTTTCCTATTATTAGAGAACTCTATATGGAGAGTTTTTCTCTATAAAGGACATCCCTCAACTTTTTTCACTCTTTTAGAACATTAGTAAACCCTAGAGGAAGAAAAGGAGAAGGAGAGAAGGCTAAGGATCAGAAGGTGTTGCTGAGAAGATTTTAATTCTCTACCGTAGACAAAGGTATGAACCTAATATCTGAAGATGTAAATTCTATGGAATAAGGTTTCTATGGAGAATTGGAGATGTCAACCTATTATAATCCGTGTGATTCCTTGAGTAATTCCTAAGGATAACCATGAGGGGTGAGTTTGGTGATAATGGTTGATGAGAAACTACTAATGATGACCACAGCATAACCTTAGTATGAACCCAAGAGAAAAGTCGATGAGTTAACACAAGAAGAACTCAGATTGAATGTAGTTTGTGATCAGGAATCATAAGGTCGCAACTACGGTCGACCATAGCATGACCATAGTATGATCAAGTATCAACCATAGGCATTCGGAAAGAATTCAGAAACCATATTGTCGCAGGGTATGGTCGCATATAGTGCGACCGTAGGGTATCGACCGTACGTAGTAAGGTCGATACAGCATGTGACCATAGGGCCTATCAGACACCTATCAGTAATCTGTTTTGATTTCTGACTATTGTAACACATTACACATTAATCCTAACTTAAATTTATACAATTTTTAGGTCATTAAATTGGTTCGAAGAGAATTATAAGGCTTGGAAGGAGATCAAGTTTTGCTAACAGGTGAGGGAATAAGACCTAAACTAATTGGATAATAATAAACTGTTACTTTATTGAGTCCAATGCCATGATTGATTATATCATTGTATGCTTGTAATGTGCATCTCACATGTCATCAAATATTACTGTTATTACTGCTCATGCATATTTACTTTTGTCTATTTGCTACCATGTTAATTGGTGATGCTAAGAATAGGCATGTTACTGTGTGTGTGTGGTTAGTATGCTGGATGTGAGTGGAGTATCAGGGGAAAAACGTGGTATGATGGTTTTTTATCTGGTCACCAGACTCTAGCTCTATCTCTATTCAAGTTTTGCCCACTGACATCGCCATATCGCCATTACCTTAGCAGAACTATTACGTCATAGGGCATCAGGGGAGGTGGTCTCAGACCGTGTGGTCTCTGACTCTGTCGGGGGACCTTAGCTCTATCTCTATGGACGTATTGAGGGATGCTGAGGTGAGACCTTAAATACATTGGATGGCATTAGGATTGGTTAGTTGCGAGCCCAGTTTGCAAGCCCTCGTCAATAGGGGCTTACGAGTTGGTATGGGTAGGGCATCAGGGGAAGTGTTGGCGGTGTTTGATCCCGACACTTTAGCTCTATATCTATTCCACGGTGGGTGCATGTGAGACGACAATGGTGTTTGATCCATTGGGTGGATTCACACAGTCGTGTATAGAGGTGCAGTGGTCGTCAATCCTTTCTATAACATATTATAAACTTAAAAATCAAACCAAAGATATGAATTAAATGCATGCATATGTTTGTTGCATTATTTTGTTTGCTCACTGAGCCGTGATGTGTGCTCACCCTTTCGACGTCGAATATTTTTAGTTGATGATGCAGGTCCTACTGTAGAAGAGTACGTGAATGCACCGACATATGGACACATGGTGGCTATGGACGTAGAAGCTGTTGAAGATGTGCATGATCCTTCATGCGAGTGCAATCAATGCATCTTTGATTAGTTTAGTTATATTTTGGTTAACGGACAAGTAATTGATTATTTTATTATATGTCTCAAGTTACTTGGAGATAATTGGGTTAAATATTTATTTAGTACTATTAGATACTCAGTTCATTAATTATAAAGACTTTTATTTATTTGTTTATTATCTCTGATTAATACTGTGGAATGTGTGTGTGGTTGATATGGTGGGTACTACCTAATGGAGATCCTGATTGAACCGTTGATTTATTTATGGTTCATCACACTATTCTGGTTAGTCCAGAATTTAAGTGTGACAACTATGGTGGAACTTGATTTTTCTCCAAAAATCCTCCAAGGTTGCTACATCACTCTGCTTTAACAAAATCCCAAATGTTGGGATTTTGGTCTTATTTATGGGAGAGAGAAGAGGGTCTTGTGTTAGACCCAGAGCTAAACTAGAGGCACTCAACCAGTTGATGTTGCTTCCGGCTCCTATTTACCGGTTGGGCTAAAACAGAAACCCTGGGTGCTGCTTTCAGCACCCAACTTGGTGGGTGTATCCCTTGGGCCCACGTAAGGCCTCATATAATCTCCACGTGTCCGGGTGAAAATCCTTACCTAGGATTGGGTGCACTGATCCGATCCGCTCGGGTCTACTTCCTGACAGCGAGGGAAGACCTTGCATAGGAAAATCCCTGTTAGTAGAGAATTTTATATGCGGGTTTTACTCCATTCACAGATTCAGCATAGGAAGATTCCCCAGCTCGGATAGCATAATTCCCCGACATCGTCTGCCTACTTTACATGATTAAAGTAGCACATTTGTCTCTTCAGTCATATGAATATTCGATTCACATGATTTCTGGGCTAAAAGCAGTTCTACTTACCATTTGGTTTGTGATATTACCTCCTTCTATCAAGATGCAGGACAACTCAACTCCATAACTACAGAACACGTGTCTCCTTGGATCCCACATCACATGGCCATATCATAACCTCTATATCGATGTGTACACAAAACAAAAGTGTGTACACTATTTCACCCATGATGCATATAATGCTACCCATGACTCCACTACCACATTCTCATGTCACCTCTCATATTTATTATACCTCTCCAATCACTCCTATTTGGCTATTTAAAGACCCCATCTTCTACGCAGAGGGGAGGATTTGAACAAGAGTTTCCACAAGATTTTGCAAGTTTGGTTTTAGCATAATTTCTTTCTTTGTGTTTTCTTTATGAGTGTTGTGAGTGTGCTTTCTTTCTTTGCGTGTTTGTAACATTAAGTATGAGTGTTTGTGAGTGTGATTAGAGTGATTGTTATTGTATGAGTGAAATTAGGTCATTAATAAAAGAAGTATTTAAGAAGTACGACTTCTCGCCTCTTGAATTCTACCCAGCAAAGACATCCTTTTTGTTTTTCTCACGCTTCCGGTTTAACATATACAATACATATGTGTAAGTCTGTTTCTACTATTCATTACGTGCTATACCATTCATCTGGTTACTGTTCACCTTATTACTGTTCATGTTACTATTGATTTAGACTTTCTTCATGTATTGTAATATCTAAAATTGGTCTTAAATCCTGATAAGATCCGTTGCTTCGAGACTAGTGTTTACTAGTGTTTATCTATATATAAGCCTAGGTCATACATGCTTCTTGTAGCTAGGATCCCACTTTAAATGCCAACAACTGCCACATGATAGGGGGCTTAAATCTTGTGGAACTAGATCTTGAATCTCTTGCTCGTATGTTAACTTTCAGATCTATCAGAATTTTAAATCGTCAATATATATTTGAAAATCTGTGAGAGGGTGCGCGGTTGTGGTGTGAGTACTATAGGTATATATGGATATACAAGGAGGGTATTTGACAATCAAGTGAGATTTAACATTCTAATATAGGCCATGAGTTCTGTATCCAGTAGTAACACTAGATGTTCACGTGGCAAAATAATAGTGTGCTTGGGAAATGGGTTTTACTCGATCGTGTTGGAATCGTTTTTCCTTCTATTTTTGAAATTATATTGTAATTGCACATGAACATATAAGGGTGTTAGGGGGAAAAATACCCTCCAACAAAAATCTTACACATGATATCCAAATCAAATGGGGCCAACTAAGCTAATTAGAATCACATTCGGCCTTGGACACTCGGAGGCCTAATCCCCCCGACACCCGTTGCTTAATCGGACACGAGAGTCCTAACACGACTTAACCATGTCACATGAGTCCTCCTACTAGTACACTATGTCGACTTGCACATCAGGATGACCAATCACATAGTGACACTTGTCACTCTTATCGAGACAGACTTGGCGTGCCTCGTCAAGGTCTCCTACTCCTATTCGGAGTCTACGACTTAAGCCTCCCATAGCGTGACACCTGGCAGTCCTATTGGCACACGTCCTTCAAGAGTCCTGGTACCTCCATACTTCTTGCCTACCTCTATAAATAGAGGACAACTCCCCAAGGTAAAGGATTTACTATTCATTCAATCTCTCTTACACTCAAAGTCCCTTTACGATCCTCCTCTCTCTAAACTAGAGATAGCTTCCGGCTATCTCTTGACTGTTTACATTAAAAATCTGGCTTAGACCTTGGAATGTACCTGGGGCTTAGTCGTCTAACTATTTTGTTTAATCTTTGTGACTGCAGGTTATCCGAGTCGCAGATCGACTGGATGATTTCCAACCATAACAAAGGGCAAGCAGGCCAATAAAAAGGAAGATGTTTAATTGAATCAGGGTCTGAAGTTTAACATGAGGTTAATCTAAGGCATGATTTCTCTCTCCATAATGTGATTATTCTTTACTAAAAATATGAGAAAATTCATATAATATAACTTCTAGACAAGAGGAAATAAAAAGAAAATGTTATGTTCTAAACACAACTATATAGGTGACTTCTTGATGCAGTACCTCTATAGGTGTGTTTAAAACATGACACCTTCTATTATTACCAATTATCTTATTCCTAAAAATTTTATGAGACAGAGGTATATTATTGTACTTTTCATAATTTAAAAAAAAAAAGTGATTTATCATTCAAGAGTTTTCATCATCGTACACGTTTTGTAAATTAATTAGGTGTCTAACTTTCTCCATGCATCATAGGTGATGTGTTCAGTTTTAATTGATTAATGTGAGGTTTGTAAATGTTTAATTTTCTTTCAGAAATTTAAATTTGCTTCAAGAAATCTAGAAGCCTGGTTCTCAACATCTTTGAAACAGTCATTAGTAATCTGTTATTTGTTCAATATATTAATTTTATGTTACAGAAGTTATAATCACATAAAAATTAGTTAATAGATAATTACTTTAAAATCATCTCAGCTGAGTGTTAATTTTGGGAGCTTTTGAACTACATTTAGATTCTTCTTTGCTGTTCAAAGTAGAAGATAGAAAATAAAATAGTTGGGAATTATCCTATTGTAGGTACCGAGACCAACCGGTGAGAGTAAGTTCCGACATAATGCGTGCCTTAATGAATGAGTGAAGCTCACGTGCTTGGCTCTCGCATAATTGTCATGTAATGGTCATACAATTTCGCATTCCTTGATCGATGTTCGAATAGGGGGGAGATTTGATTACGGAGACAGGAAAGTTTTAAGCACCCACTTATGAATAAAAAACTATTAAACGCTGAAAAAAGAACATTCTCCCAACATGTATCTCTAACTCATATGCATATGTTTCTATTAAATACTGCAAATAGAGCATTCTCCCAACATGTATCTTTAACCCATATGCTTTCAACAATATACAAAACTGTAGAAATTAAGAAAATTAGTCCTACTAACAAGCATTTTTTACCAAAAAAAAAAAAAAACCTAGTTTGATGGGACATGAAAAAAAAATCTGTATATTTTTATTTACATTAATATCTATATATGAAATTTAATGATATCTATTTATATTTTTTTAATGATATAGAGGATCTAAAAAGATATAGATTTGTTAGAAATGAAGTCAAGAAGATTGTGGGATAAGTAAGAGCAAATAAATATGAAGATCTTTATATCAATCTAAGCACTAAGGAAGGAGAAAAAGCTATCTACAAAATAGCTAAGATGAGGAAAGACAGAGTAGAGATTTAGACCATGTTAGATGTATTAAAAGTACAAATGGTAGAATTCTAGTAAGGGATGAGGACATTAAAGAGAGATGAAACGATTATTTTTACAGCCTACTAAATGAAGACGTCTCAGAAAATAGTGCTCTAGATTGCTCCATTACTCACCATAACACCACAGGTCATAGATATATACGTAAAATTAGGGTGACAGAAGTGAAAGAGGCTTTAAGGAGGATGAAAGTAGACAAAGCACCTGGCCCAGATGAGGTCCCAATAGAAGTTTGGAAGAGCCTAGGAATGTATAGAGTATCTTGGCTAACTATGTTGTTCAATAAAATTATGAGCTCAGGAAAAATGCCAAATGAATGGAGAAGTAGTATTGTGGTTTCGATCTACAAAAACAAAAGAGATATTCAGAATTGCAATAATTACAGAGGTGTAAAACTAATGAGTCATACTATGAAACTGTGGGAGAGAGTTATTGGAACCCGCTTGTGAAAAGAAACTACCATTACGGAGAACCAGTTTGGTTTTATGCCAAGTAGATCCACAACAGAGGCTATTTACTTGCTTAGAACTCATGGAAAGATGTAGAGAAGGCAAGAAGGACCTCCATATGATTTTCATCGATCTAGAAAAGGCTTATGATAGAGTCCCTAGGGAGTTAATTTGACAAGTACTAGAGAAGAGATGCGTTTCAAGCAAATATGTGGACATAGTTAAAGATATGTATTATAATGTGGTGACTAGTGTGAAAATCGTGGGGGGTCAAGGTCGTGAATTCTCAATTACAATTGGGTTATATCAATGATCAGCTTTAAGTCCTTATTTGTTTACCCTTATCATGGATGATTTTACTAGAGACATTCAAGATGAAGTTCCTTGGTGTATGCTTTTCGCTGATGATATTGTTTCGGTGGATGAGACCAAAAGCAGAGATTAATGCAAAGTTGGAACTATGGAGATCATCTTTGGAATCAAAGGTTTTAAGATAAGTAAAACGAAGACGGAGTATATGGTGTGCAACTTTACTCACACAAGGACGGATAATGAGGTGGTGAACATTCTTGAGAGGGAAATACAACAAAGTGATCATTTTAGGTATTTAGGTTCAATCATAAACAAAAAAGGTGATATAGACGATGATGTTTCATAGATGATTAAAATTGGATGGATGAAGTGGAGAAGTGCATCTGGAGTGCTGTGCGATCGTCGTAATCCTTTAAAACTTAAAGGAAAATTCTATAAGACAGTTATTCGACCGGCTATGATGTATGGTGCTGAATGTTGGGCAGTCAAGAAACATCATATTGATAAACTTAGTGTAGCTGAAATGAAGATATTAAGATATATGTATGACAAAACTAGGAAGGATAAGATAAGGAATGACCGTATTAGAGCTGATTTGGGAATAGCGTCAATACATGATAAGTTACGAGAAAGTCGTTTGGGATGGTATGACCATATTCAACGGAGACCGTTAGATGCTCCCGTTCGGAGGAGTGATTTGATTCAGATTGACGGGGTTAAGAGAGCTAGGGGTAGACTTAAGATGACCCTAGGGAAAGTGGTGAAGAAAGATATGTATAGCTTAGGCCTTGCTTCAAGTTTGATATCGAATAGAACTGATTGACGAACAAGAATCTATGTAGTCGATCCCATTTAGTTAGGATAAAGCTTTATTGTTGTTGTTATGAAATTTAATGATATAGTTATAGGTTTTGTTGGTAGGAGAACTACTGTACCTTTTCCCAACAACGACAATCCCGCTCCCATACATGAACCAATGAATTTCCAGCCTTTTTCTCTCTCTCTCTCTCTCTCTCTCTCTCTCTCTCTCTCATAATTGTCAAAACCATGGAGTCTTACGCAAAACTGAGTGTCGACATCTGCGGTACCACACACCTCCATGTAGCACCGTGAAACCGTATGTGATACTGTGCACCTCTATGCAATACAGCATGCGGATCCCGAAGCAACATATGGTACACTTCCCAATGTTGTATGCGGTACTGCACAAGTACATGAATAGTTTATCTACCGATCTGTGGCAACTGAAGGCGACCAACATATTATGGTTATCGAAGACTCCATTTTTAGTAATCTACATACCACAACTAGTGTTTCGGTACCATAGATCGAAGGACAATAAAGATAGCTCGAAATAGAATCTTTCATCAAATGGGCATAACTTTTGATCTGAGGGTCCGATTTTAACCTGTGGCACCTTGTTGGGGAGGTCTTTCTGACCACTACATAACGGTGCAAGAAAATCAGCTGCAAATTAGTCCAGTAACTTTGCTGAAAATGATAACCAGTGTAATACTTGGCCAATTTAGCGGATCGGGTCAGTTTTCAAAAATTATTTTCCATTTTGTGGGTCCAGGTAGTCTTTTATTACTGATAAATATCTTCCTTGAGACAGAAATTGAAAAAACAACTTCTTGGAATCATCATTGAAAGGGATTCACATCCTCTATAGTGAGGCCACCATATGGTGAGATCTCACCCATTCAAAATGGATTGGTATGTACCTCAATCCGCTCAAAGTACATTGGGATACACACATATCTACTTTGAGTGGATGAGATCCTCACTGCAGGGGTGACTTCACTATAGAAGATCCCAATCCCATCATCGAAGGGGTGAAAAATTCAAAAAAAGACCCCCTGTAGAGAGGCCACCTCTGCAACAAAGATCCCACCCACTCAAAATTCAGTGTCTATGTCCATTGCTTATTTTTTTTTCTAATTAATTCTGTAGATGGGACCAACCTAATGGTGAATCCTCGTCATATCATAAACAAACGCATGACAAGTTATAAAAACCCCACCATAGGGATAAATCATAAACCATTTTGTGTAACCATAACTGATTGTGGGATTGATACGTACTGATGCACTCCATTGGAAAACTAATGTTGGACCATCAAACGTAGCCGTAAGTTCTAATTTCAATTATGATAAACCATGCACTTGAGTTCCATAGTTTTAGGTCCATCATGATTTTAAAACCCCAGAGGTGAAGGAAATATCCTTCCTTCTTGGCCCTTTGTGGGCGAATAGGGATTTAAACCTTGATACTAAGGTTCGTAGTCACGTGTTTTAATCCTCTGAGCTACAAGCTCCACCCCTTCTCCATTGATATGTTCACGGGGAAGTATCATATCTTCTCCTCAACCATTTTGGGTTAAGAAAATATGAAACACATTTCTCTCCATAAATCTATTGCATTTGCAACAATCATAATGGTATTGTTGAAACTTGTTTGAGCATGAATGAGTCCCTTTGGTATTCTATGTCCATAACTACATGAACCAAATACGTCTATTGCTATGTATACCAATTTTTGGTATAATTATATCGGATTCGCCATATTTTATCATCTTATAAATACGAGGGAGAGATAAACGGATAAGGAAATATATTAGGTTCTCTCTATTAATATTATAAGTGCTCAACACAAACAACATTCCACCCTGACAGCAAGATTCAGTTGTTCTTTTTAGTTTGACCTGTATCTTTTATGAATGGAGAAAGAAAATTTTTTGTAACATAATATATACCTTTCATTATCGCACACTAGGCTTTCAAAATACAAATTGTTTAAAGTCAGCCAATAAAAAAAATATAAAAACAAATTTAAACCAATACTCCAATTCACTTCAATCTCTTTTAGGACCCAACAAAAGTTTCATATATCTTCTGTAGTTTTAGGAAGATCATGGGCAATCTCAAATCTCATATATCATTCCAACCTTGAGAAGCCTTGCCCTAGGAATGGGCATTACGTCCCTTCCTTGCCTAAAGTTCTTCTTCAAGAAGTTATAGGCATAATTGACAGTGATCCTTTTTAATAGAGAGGATGTTGGTTTTGCCCTTACTTCCGGTTCTCCAAAGAGGTACAGTACCCCTTTCTCCATTGCTTTGTCAATGAATTGTATTTCATCTTCTGCTCCAAGGATTGGTCCACTAACGAATCGTGCACTGACAATTCGGTCTGAAGTGTTCAATTGAGGTATGAATGGAAGGATGGATGCCGATGGGATTTGAGGTGGTGGGTTGTGTTGCTCAATAAATTCCTCATTTTGCACTCTAGGCTTACTTTCAAGCATGAAGTTTTCATGACGAACAAATTCTTTCAGGTATTGGAGTAATTGTTGTTCAAACTCTTCTGGATTATCATAGACATCCTTATAGCCATAGCGAACAACACAACGGAACATCTGATACTCACGGGGCTCAACCTGACGGAATAGAAAGCGCTCCTCCATTGCCACTGTACCGACTGGGATATGCTTTATGGATACAAACACTAGAACTGAATGGATGGTTGCTATGTTTGAAATGAAGTGAGGAAATATGGGTGGGATGCCATGAACAAGTTCAGAATATAGAAGTCCAATTCCTGGTGCCCTATTTATATTTGGATAATTGGCTAAATCTCTCATATAATCACTGGAGACCTTGTTTTCAAGCTCAAACCTGTATCTCTCTTTGTAAACATAATGCCATATCCCCATTATGGTGACGAGTACTGCTGCAAATGCAAGTGGAAGGTAGCCTCCTTGTACAAACTTATATACCGCAGAGGATAAATATAATGTCTCTATTGAGGCAAAGATCACGAAGAAGGGAATGATCCACAATATGGATATCTTCCATATGACAAGCATTATGAGAGTTACCATACAAGTTGTGATAACCATTACTGTTACCACACAAATGCCTGCATCAAAGTTACCAGATATTATTCTTTTGCATCTCCTTCTTTGGGGTGATGGTAGTGAATCTAAGTGTAATTGTCTTGAAAGATAAGCGACTACATATGCTAAAATAAGAAACTAATAAATTAGGAAATAAATCAAATTTTGCCTAAAACTTCAAAGACCTAAAACTCCCTTTAAACATGTGAATTTGACCTCTGAATAAAGGTCTAATGATCTTTATATGATTGCCCCCCCCCCCCCCCCCCCATAGAGTTATGGCTTCCATGTTATGGGGTTATGGCTCCTAACTCCATCCGTGTCAAAAATTTGGGGTCCAAAAATTCAACATCAAATTGACATATAGTATGGGGCATTAAGAGTTTACCATAGGCATTGCCGATGTTTGTTGTATTCTTGAAGGCAGCTGTGACAATGATGCAGCCGATCATGAGAGCGTAGTTAATTTCAGGGATGTAAACCTGCCCTTCATACTTTTTTGAGGTGTGAATCACCTTAACCCTTGGGAAACAATTAAGACTTTGGGATTGAGCTATAATTGAGAATGTTCCAGATATCATAGCTTGGCTTGCAATAACAGCTGCAATAACAGCTACTACATATTGTGGCCAGTATAATGGACCTGTCATCATTTGAAAGCATCCTAGATAGTTAAAAATAGGAAAGACTTATGAGGTATGTATACTAGGTCATCAATTCCATTTTATTCCATGTGTGATGAACAAAAATGGACTTACGAGGAATACAATCATAGAAAGTAGTTGAAACATTTTTGGGGTGTACTTTGAGGTATGCAGCTTGCCCAATGTAAGCACATAGTAATGCAGGATACACAAATCCGGCAAAACTAATCTGCGAAAAAGTAATTAAATAACTGAATGTGAATTAGGAAGATTTTTTTGGGGTGATCTTGAGTTAGGAGTTTATGTATTCTACATACTTGAATGGCTCGGACATTGAAGTGACTCAAGTCTGCAAACATTGCTTCAGTTCCTATTTCACATCAACAGAGATAGTAGTTTGATTACATTTTAATTTCATGTGAGGCAGTACTAAGCAGAAATCAAAGGTTCCAGATTTACTCACCTGTGATGCACAAAAGAACCCCTCCAAGAGATATATATCCAGTCTTACCATTTCTTCTGAGATAATCAATGATGTATTTTGGATAGAAAGCTTTTAAAACACCAACATCATACTTGAACAAGTTGTAGAGACCGATGCCACCAATGAAAACAAACCATACACATATCAGAGGAGCAAATGTAAAACCAACTTTGTCTGTTCCGAATCGTTGAAATACAAAGAGAAGGATCAAGATAACTATCGAAATTCGAACGATGTCATCTGGAGAATCAACAACATTGACAGAAAAATAATAATCAATTAGATTTGAAGAATGCGTAGATCATCCAATAATATTTCATCTGATCCATACTATGAATACATCAAGATTTCATTCGAAAAGATTTAACACAAGCTGTTGCAATACTGTTATGATGATTAATTATCAGTTCAGATCTTAATACAGTTGAATTCAGATCTGAAAATTGAACCCTAAGCAAGACGAGTACTTTGAGTAAGTGATGTCACGTGTAATTGGAGTCCACCCACTGCAGAAAGTACTGAAAAAAAAAAAAAAAAAAAAGAACGTTAGAAATTTGGAAAGCATCTGCCAAAATTAGTCAACTGATGTTAGTTCACAAAATTCTGCCATAGATACAGAGAATAGTTCCTTTATCTTTTTTGTGTTGAGAGTTAAAGATATTGATCCTCCATCTTTTAACAAGTCAATGTAAGGCAGGATGATTTACGTACCTGAGATTGCTGGAGTGAGAACCCCATCTGCAATCACCATGGAAGTACCCATGATTGCACCAAGGAACAGCAAGATACCCGCTACAAGACTGTTCTCAATCTTCTCTTTAATAAACTGAGCCCTCTTCATTTTCGTGGAAGGAACTTCTATACTGTAGTTTGACAACTCTGCATCCTCTGGCTGATGAGTTGGAATTAAGCTCACCTTCATGTGTCGGCATATCTTTGAATAAAGTGCGAAAGTTCCCCCTAAAACATATGAAATTTATTAGTCTTCTTGCTTGATAAGCTTCCTCACCGGATTCTAAGCATTAATGAATGAAATGAAGCTTACCATCACCGTTGTCGTTCGCCCATAAGACGATAAAAACATATTTCAGTAAGGTTATAAGAGTGATAGTGTAAATGATGAGAGACAGGACTCCAAGTATGTCTTCTTGGTCTTTGATTCCATCTGTGAAAGTGCTGGAATACACATACAGTGGAGATGTACCAATATCTCCATACACAATTCCAATGGACTGGAATGCTAAGCTCAATGTAATCCCCCAACTTCCTTGCTGTTCCTCCATGATTTCATCATTCCCATCAAAATAAAAACGGCTTTAATGAGAAATTGAAACCCAAAACCAACACGAAAAAGAGACTGAAACCAAAGTTCAGAGATTGTGAGACCTTTTTTTGGTGGCTATGGTTGGACAGGTTGGAGACTCTTCCTGCCTCCAAGTGTAGGGAATCTACCCTGTGAAGCTTTTTCAGATTCTTCTCTTGTACATCCATGCTTTCTTGATTTCCATCCATGGAAATTACTATTAATCCTTAAGGCTATTCCCTCCTTTACTCTCCTGGTTTTCTTAGCCTCTGAATTTCATCACCTTTTATACATTTAAAAAAAAAAAGTCAAATAATGATGAAACACTGACATGTACTTAGTGGTGGCTTAAGATTTTACGTGACAGTTAAACATTTTTTTTCCCTCTTCAACTTGCAAGGATCAGCCCTGCAGCAGATGGTGATAAATCATCACAACCTATGACTTTGACGGTGTTAAATCAATTGGCTGCCTCTCTGAAAAGCCGAGGCCAGGTTGCATTCATATGAGGTAATCTGCACCGATGGAGCCTCGTGCACTGGGTGTCACTGGGTATGCTATTTTTTAAACTTTTGTAATGTGATACATATATCTTCAACCCCAAATGTTATTTTCAATGATTTATAAAAAGGTATTAGTTCGTATGCATGGGAAATATTACGAGTTCCGTTTGAAAATTGCAAAGCTTATTAAATCTAATATAACCTTCTCCAACTGTTCAATTTTGAATATAAATATTTTTCCAATGTTGACTTTTCCTTAGTTGACTTCAATAATTCCATTACTAAATATTATCCTTCAGTTTAAATTAATATATATTTTTTAAACGTTGGATAGGTCAAGCATGATCTCGATGGGCCAGTTAATTCCAAAGCCAGTGTTGGGTTTTTTGGCCTGTTTCTTGCTGAGTTTGACGGATTACGTGGTATCCTAAAACAATGTTTAGCATAGTTAGTAAGTTCGGATACCTTAAAAAGTAGGATATGGATACATACGGGTAATAAATTGAGTCGGGTTTTGATACGGGGACTAATAATCCGTTTTAAAAAAACATGTATGGTATTAATACAGTACGTGTTTAATACATATTTAATATGATAACCTGTAAAAAAATCGAGATCGAAAATACGGTTATATATTCAATATGCAATCAACATCCATAGCATTCAACAAATAAAACATTAACATATAAATAAAATTTATAAATAAAAAACCTTCTAATCCATAAAATACCACACAAAATTATCATTCCATTAAATATATAAAGTGAAAAACCATCATCCTATCAAACATAAAAATAAAATATTACAGTTCTGAAAAGTTTTCACATATAAAATGTGCAAAATTTTCACAATAAGTATTTACTAAAAATGGGTTCAAGACTGTAGAGCTTTTTTTTTACCAAAAAAAAAAAAAAAGAAAAGGAAAGGAAAAAAAACAGTGTAGAGCTTTTGAATCTCCTGTTCATAGTTAGTAAATACGCGTATAATATGCGTATTATACGCGTACCATTTTTTTAAACAATTTTTTTCGTATTTTTCCGAATATACATAGAGTCTCGTAACCTATTTTTATAAATAATGAAATGTATTATATGCAGAAGACCAAAGCTCAAATTAGCGGTGCCGTAGACGGCTTATATGCTTGCAGGATCCTTGCACGCCGACGACCATGGAAGGGATTTGGGGAACAAGTCAACGGGGAAGGGATTTGGGGAACAAATCGTGAGTTTAGGACTTAGCCACTGGAGTCACCAACGGCTGTGGAAGGGACGAAGGGTTTTGTTTTACTTTGGAGAATAGAACCCTCGACAGTAAACTTTAGGGTTATTTTTTTACGATTTGTTTTTTAATTTATCATTTTTTAATGCCAACATATTATACGCGTTTAATACGCCATACATGTATAATACGTTTCATTATTTTTTAAAAATTGTTACGAGACTCTACCTATATTCAGAAAAATACAGAAAAAATCGTTTAAAAAAAGGGTACACATTTAATAGGTGTATTATACACGTATTTACTAACTATGAATGTTAGAGAAAAATAAGAAATTAAAAAAAAAGATAAAATAAAGAGATTATTTGGGAGAAGGAAGCATGAAGTATGAGGCATGTTTGTTATTTATTTATTTGTTTAATAAGTTTGCCCTTTTGTACAAATGTGTCATGATCTTATTATAATAGACTTTTGGTTCTGAATTTTTTTAAAATAATATTCTTATTAACATACATTTTTGAAACAAAATCAAACTAGTTTTCCTTGTACACTCCTGGAAACCAATGAATTATAAAGGGCTGTTTTTTTTTTTCCTTCGGGAATGACGATATTTAAGATCCAAGGGTTACAAAGTCCAAAGCCAATGTTAACACTGGTGGACTGTGTATTGTAATTGTCGGTAAATGGGCCAACTTTGATGAGAGAGAATGTCTGTGGGCTCCACTGGTGATGTGTATAGAACCCATACATAAAATATGTGGACAGAAAGAGGAGAGAGAAAATGGAGAGGGTCTATGGGTCCCACTGGTGGTATGGTAGGAGGAGAGAGATTGTGGATTGTGGGTTCCATTATAGGTTCCACTGATGAGGTGGCCAATGCTTGATTTGTGAAAGAAGGAAGAGAGAGAAAATTAGGAGAGAGAAAGAGGAGAGAGAAGAAGGTGAGGTGGCAAAGCCATTCCACCATGGTAGCCTACCATGCCAAATGGCGACCATGGGCAGCAACAGCAAGCCGCATGTCAATGCCCCATGCCATGGGCAGCCACAGCAAGCCGCAGGCCACCCAGGCAGCAAACCCGCAAGCCCAACCGAGGCCAGCAGCAGCAGCCCCAGGCAGTAGGCCAGCAAGCTAGCAGGCTAGCAGGCCCGCATGCCCCTCACATGCATGCCCATAGGCCCAAGCGCCCCACCTATTTCATAAAAATCCAGGAGAGAGGCACCTCTAGGGAAGAAATCGACTGAGATGGGTTTTGAACGAACATTTCAGTTATAAAGGTCATTTTCCCATTTGGTCTGGGGTATTTTCGGTAAGCAAAAAGAAGAAGATTCGAGATTGTTGGCCTCGATGTAGCCACACAGGTCAGATTTTTAATCGGACAGCTTATGAAAATGTGGTATCCAATGCTCTTCGACGGATGGAATATGATACTCCCGCGAGTGACGTGATTGGTTGGGTGTAGTTTAAGATAATGCGCCTTGAAGAAGGAAGAGTAAGCATTATTTGGTGTTGCACGCGTATTGTATGGCGGCATTTTAGATTCTAATCGCGCGGATTGTGTTAATCCCGATCTTACATAATACGAAGATCAAACGGCCATATCTCAATATCGCCTTTTACTCCTTGATTGAACGGCTAGTTTGGAAGATGCTCTGCCCAGCCAATCATATCTCGACAGCTATTCTGAAAGTCAGTGAAGGTGATGATTCGGTTTGTTGAGCACTCAGTACGGCGGCTCTGATGATTCAAATCCAATGGACATAATTCAATCCAACTTTCACTAACACGATCAAGCTGATCAGACGATCAGAATGCATTCCTGCCTTTCTGTAGAGATCGAGCGGCCAATATAAATGATGCTCTGATTGACCAATAGGATCTCGACAACAGGCCTGCTGTGTCAGCGATGGCAGTGCTATGGTGCAGCAGTATACTGTAATTGGTCAAAAGATGCTCTTTTGTTTATTCTCATTGGCTGATACTATTTTGATGATATCTTGGCCATCTAGAGTCCAAATCAGATGATCCATAGACCACCATGCTCCATTTCGGATTCTCTACACCTGAGAATAGAAAACAGAGTAAGTGTCAAGCAAAAATAGGGGAAAAGAGCTTAGAAGATAGAAGAAGAGGGTTTTGAGGGTTTTTGCTTCTTGTGTGGGCATTCAACCACCCACCAACCTCACTTTTGTTCATTAATGGTGCTTTAAAGAGGAGTGAGAGGTTGATGGAGTTTTATTGCATATTCATGGTGGTTGTTAGCTTGTGAGAATGAGAGAGATGGTCAATAAACAAGGGTTCGCTTGAGGAGCTGAGTTTTCCTAATATTGGGAGTTGTGGGAGATTCCACTGAGCTGCTGTAAGTGTCATAGTCATCTCTAAACATGTAGAAGCTATGGTTCTGAGATTCTCAAACTCTATTATTGTCCATTGCTTTCAATACATGTATGCTAGTTGTAGGTGATTATATTGAATAACTAGCTAGTGGGGGAAAATTATAGGGAACTATTATAAGCCCTAAAATTATTATTATTTGCTTCCCATGGGTGCGGGTTAAGTGTAGTGTGTGCAGCATGGGCTGAACACTGGCAGTTATTGTCACACCCCAATTTTGGACTAACCAGTGGTGTGATGAACCGTCATGAGAACCAACAGTTCAACCAGAATCTCATATAGGCTATGCCAACAATCCAAACCAAATACACATTCCATAATAATAATCAGAATAAATAAGTAAATAGCGGAAGTCTTTATTAATAATGAACTGAGAGTCTATAGTGATAATTAAATATTTAACAAGTTATCTTCAAGTAACCAAAACATAATTAATACTTATTACAAGTATCACAATACGAATGTTAACCACTAAGCATAAACATAGTTAAAACACTAGCTTGACGAGCCATATTCATCCACCACAGCTTCTTCGTCCATAGTCGTCATTTGTCCATACATTGATGTATTCATATAATCTTCAATAGTAACACTTGCAACAACAGAAACTAAAAAGAATTGCATGCGCGAGGGTCAGCTCTCCAACTTGAGCTCAGTGAGTTAACAAAACAATACAACAAACATATACATGCATTCAATTCATATCTTTGGTCTGGTTTATAAGTTTGCAATGTGCTATAGAAAGGTTTGGTGGCCCCCGCACTTCTATATACGAGTGTGTGAATCCACCGAATGGATCAAACACCATTGTCGTCCTACATTCACCCACCATGGAATAAAAATAGAGCTAAAATGTTTAGATAAAACACCGCCAACACTTTCCCTGATGCTCTACCCATACCAACACGTGAGCCCCTATTGGAGAAGGTTTGCAAACTGGGCTCGCGACTAACTAATCCTAAATGCCATTCAGTATATCCAAGGCCTCACCCCAGCATCCCTCAATATGTCCATAAAGATAGAGCTAAGGCCCCCTGGCAGAGTCAGAGACTACACCGTCTGAGACCACCTCCCATGATGCCCTACGACATAATAGTTCTACTAAGGTAATGGCGATACGACAATGTCAATGGGCAAGACTTGAGTAGAGAAAGAGCTAGAGTCTGGTGACCAGGTCAGAGACCACAATGCCACGTCCTCCCCCTGATGCCCCACTTGCATCCAGCACACTAACCACACACACATAATCACATGCCTATTCCTATCATCATCAATCAATATGGTAGTAAATAGACAGAAGTAAATATGCATGAGCAGTAATAACAATAATATTAGATGACATGTGAAATGTATATTACAAGCATACAAACATAACATCATTCATGGCATTAGACATAATAAAGTAAAAAGTTTGTTATTATCCAATTAGTTTAGGTCTTGTTCCCTCACCTTTGATTGATGTTTGTTCCTCTCCCAAGCTTTGAAAGTCACTTTGAATCTATTAGGAACCTAAACAATTAATGTATTTAAGTTAGGGTTCAAGTTTATCAAGTTACAGTAGTAAAAAACCTTGATTGGTCTCAAAATATACTTGCTGTTATCCTATGGTCGATCCTTTGGTCGATGTTATGGTCGCAATATATGCCACTGTAGGACATACGATTGATACCCTAGGGTTGCATTACATGCGACCGTACCTGCGACCGTATGTTTCCTGAATTTTTCACGAATGCCTCTTGTCGATACTTTTCTCATCTTATGGTCGACCAAAGCTGTGACCATATGTAGTTAAGTTAATTTTTACTTCTTATATGAGTTTTTCCTCATGGACCATCAATGGGATTCACCCTTAGATCATTCTATGGCCTTTGATCACAGTTTATCCTTATCAATTATCCCTAACCTATTCTCTATGGTTGCCCATAGAAATTCCATAACCGAAATCGTTACATTAGATTCAACACATCAACTTGATGGAAAGGAACCTATCCTATCTGATCATTCTACAGGTCAAGTCCATACCTTAAGCTTGCTGTAGAGAGATAGAACTATTCTTTGTAAGACCTTACTCTCAGTCTTCTTCTCGAAATCTCCTTCTCCTTCTCTTCCTCTCTCTCTTTCTCTCTTAGGTTTAGAGTTTCAATTGGGTTCTAAAAGAGTGAGAGAGGCTAAGGAACGTCCCTTATCTAAAGAAAAACCTCCATATAGAGTCCCACTTTAATTAGGAAAGAGTCCTCCTCACATTAGGAAAGTTTCCTAAACACGGAGTCGGTTCTGGGTTCGTACGATCGATCATACGGTCGCATAGACCATCGACCATACCATCAAAACATGCAACCATAGGTCATACAGTCTCACTACGGTGACCATAGGTGCGATCGTAGCCCTCAAAACTGCCACCATAGGTCCAAAATTTACTGGTTTTTAGTTTTTGACTGGTTGCTTCCACAAAAACTTAAACAGTCAACCATACCAACTAAATTGGACTTATTGCTTACCTTATCTTGTGGTTTCTTTGTACAATTGATTCACTTGAGTCGATTATGATGGGAAGACCAGTCACGACATGAGAATGTAAAGTTAAATCGGGTTCGTGGTGTGCGGGTCTTACAACTCCACTACCCTTAACAGAAATTTCATCCTTAAAATTTATACATACAGGTCTCACAACTCCCCCACCCTCAAAAGAAATTTCGTCCTTGAAATTTAGATGTACCTTTAGAGTTGAATAGGTGGGAATACTGTTTCTGCAATGCATTTTCCTCTTCCCATGTAACCTCTTCCACGTCTTGGCTTTGCCAGGTTACCTTCACATAATAAATATCCCGGCTCTAGAGATGTTGTACCTTCTAATTGGTGATCTAGGCTGGTACCACTTTAAAAGTTAAGTCTTCTATCAAATCCAGTGGATCCGTAGTCAATACATGATATGGATCTCCAACGTACTTCTTTATTAGAGATATGCCAAATACGTTGTGCACTCTAGACATGGATGGCAGTAATGAGAGTTAATATAATACTTTTCCACGTCTCTCTATAATTTTAAAAGTCCAAAATATATATAGGATACAACTTTCCCTTTTTGTTGAATCGTTTTAAACCTTGCATAAGTGATATCTCCAAAACACTTTGTCACTTATGGCGAACTCGAGGTCTTAACATCTCTTCTGACAATCCTGAGCTGTCTTGGCCCTTTTTCTTTGATCTTGTCTACCACTTGATAGGTTTCTGTGACAAACTCAGGTCTTACAATTCCTCATTCTCCAACTTCATTCCAAAATAGAGGAGTTCAACTTTTCTATCGTACAATGCTTCATAGGTGACATCTATATGGTAGCGTAATAGCAACGTAGATCAATGGCAACTTTTCATTTTAAGCTCCTTTGAAATCAATTTCACAGGCTCAAAGAATACCTCTTAGGATCTGTATAGTCCGCTCCGACTGTTCGTCGGTTTAAAGGTAAAATGTGGTACTAAACTTCAACTTCATTCCCATTGCTTTTTATAATCCCTTCAAAAACTTTGAGGTAAAGCGTGAGCCTGTATCTGACACTATGCCCTCAGGCGTAACATTTAATTTGGCAATACTATCCACATATAGCTTAGTTAGTCGCTCCAAAGCATACCAAGGTCGTATAGCAACGAAATGAGCTATTTTTATGAGGCGATTACTATCACTCAGATTGCGTCAACGGATCTAGGAGTTAGTGGTAAACAGGTGACATAGTCCATTGTAATGCAGTTCCACTTCTAACTGGCTCTGATAATAGTTGTAGTAAGCCTGTTGGTCTTTGTCTTTCAGCCTTTACTTTCTGATAATTTAGACATTGAAACTAGCACTAAGCCATATCTATTATCATTCCTCTCTACCGGTATATTTTCTTCAGGTCGTGATACATATTGGTACTTCAGGATGTTCCCACTATGGAATGGAATAGGCTTTTAGCATTATTTTGTTTCTATGATCAGCGTTTTTCACTTTCAGGTATGCATAATCATCCTCTATATCTCAGGACTTTTTCTGCATCCAAAGTAAGTCATGGTTAGGTTTTCCTTTCTTAATTCTTCTTGTACTATTCTTAGATACAGATCTAATAAAATTATTGCCTTTACTTTGTCTATCAAATCAGAGACTATCTTTAACACTGTGAACGCAAGCGAGGAATTATTGCTCCATAAATCATCCATAAGTTCTCACTCAATTTGATCATCACGAGTTTCTATTATATGTTGCTCTTCTTCTAAATCTGAATTTGTTTTTGCAGAACACAAGACAACATTTGTACTAGGTTCTCCTTTTGGCTTCATTATTCCCTTTTTTGCTCAAAGCCTCAACTACCACATTAGCCTTGCTCGAGCGACAGTGCATATCATGGTCTTAATCCTTCAGAAGTTCCAACCATCTCCTTATCTTCATGTTCAACTCTTTCTGGGTGAGGAGATCAATAAAACTCTTGTAATCCTATTTAATATGAAATTCTTCTCCGTATAGATAATGTCTCCAAGTCTCGATTGCATGAATCACCGCCGCTAACTCCAAGTCATGAGTAAGGTAATTCTTTTCATGCTCTTTCAATTGTCTTGAAGCATATGCAATCACTTGTTCTTTCTGTATCAGTACGCATCCTAGACCCAATCCGAAAGCATTAGTGTATAGGGTAAAAGGTTCCCCTGGTGCCGGAACAATGAAGATGGGAGCTGATATCACCCTTGCTTTTAGAGTCCAGAATATTCTTTACACTTGTCTATCCAAATAAACTTCTCTCCCTTCCTGGTTAGCTTGGTAAGGCGATCCTAGAGTAATCCTCCATGAACTGTCGATAATAACCAGCTAATCTCAAGCACTTTCTGATCTCTACAATGTTCTTAAGCACTTCGCACCTTACGATTGCTTCTATCTTATTAGGGTGCACTTTAATCCCTTTTGATGATGCTACGTGATCCAAGAAGATCACTTTGTTTAATCAAAACTCACATTTCTTGGACTTGGCATAAAACTTCTCCTTTTTCAACCATTGGAAGGCTACTCTAAGGTCCATTATAGGACTTTCCTTGTCTTTGGAATATACCAAAATATCATCGATAAAAGCTATAACCGGAGTATCCAATACGTCATTAAATACCCGATTCACAATCTCTATAAAATATGTGGGTGCATTGTTCAAACCAAAAGACATGATCAGGAACTCATAATGTCCGTACCTAGTTTTAAAAGTCGTCTTCAAATTGTCACTATCTTTAAATCTTCAATTGATGATACTTCATCCAAGGTCAAGCTTGGAGAATACCTTTGTACTTTGCAATTGATCGACAAGTCATCAATCCGTAACAATGACATTAATTCTTTATGGTGAGCTTGTTCAATTTTCGATAGTCTATACATAGCCGATCATTACCGTCCTTCTTCTTCACGAATAGCATTGGCGCTCCCCGTGATGAAATACTTAGCCGATTAGAACCTTTGTCTAATAACTCTTGTAGTTGAGTCTTTAGTTCCTTCAACTCTATAAGAGCTATTCTATAGGGTGCCTTTGATATAGGTGCCATCCCTGGTAACAAGTCGATAATGAACTCGGTTGCATGATCAGGTGGCAACCTAGGTAAGTCTTTTGGAAACACATCAGCGAATTTTTGTATCACATCAATACCTTTCATCCGTGGTGCCTCCTTGGTGAGGTCGACCATGAACACTAGGTACCTAACTCCTCCTTTCTTGAAGCATCTTCTAGTTTTTAATGCCAAAATAATGAGTTTTCATTGACGGGGAAGTTTGGTTCTAGTAAAATTGAACTTTGCGCCTTTCGTGTCTTTAAATGACATCTTCTTCTCAGCACAAATCAAATCACAGAATGCTGGGATAACCAGTCCATCCCTAGGATGACGTCAAAGTCTGCCATTTCGAGTCGGATTAAGGTTGCATCCAAATTTTGTCCATCCATACGATTCAGACATTGTTCATAACACTTACGCACTACAACATCTAGTCCAAAAGAGCTTGAACTAGCAAAGTCTGGTATAAAGGTCATAAGAGAACATCTAGCTCCTTCATCTGTTATGATTTTTCAAAGCCTATCGTCAAAAATCTCATATTGCACTTAGTAGTTTACATCTCTTTAATCACTGCTGTTTTATCCTGATCTCTCTATCATATACCTCGAAAAATATCTTGTGATTGTTATTTCATATCCCAAGTCTACCTATAAGCATTAGGGTATATGCTTATAATTTCATTAATTTAGCCAAACTCTTTTGGTCTTTACTTGATCATCTCACTCGACATTGGGCATAACTCAGTATTACTTTTGCTAATCCGAATACTATCAATGCCACAATTTTTTTACTTCATCCTTGTATACACTCTTAGATATGATTTTAAAAATCTTTGGCCTTGTTAAAATTCATACCGATATGGCCATCTTTAACTCTACTTGAGTGCTATCTATTTCTTTACTGGCTACTCTTGATAGTTCACACTTTTTGCTCATGCACTCTTTTACAGACCATGACTCCTACCCAACAATTCAGTAATCTCAAAATAGATTGTCCATTACTTCATTTGAGGTCTCTTGGCTATAGCATTTAATCTGAACTAAATCGTCTTTCTTTAATAATTCCCTTATCACTAAACATTTTTATCAACAAAGGTCAGGGAATGTATGAATCAGAATGTTTATTCAAAAGCTATTCATTTCCTTCTTTCAATTCAGTATGATGACGAACATTTGTTTTATCTAGTGAACTTAGGTTTAAAGGATCAGGAATAAATCTATGGTAATCCAACCAGCATCCAAAGGTCATTAGGTTACACGGTGGTCATAATACATGGAAATAGAGGTTCTACAACTCTTAACCTCATGGTTTATAGGTTCTATTGACTATATAATGCAATTGGTCAAGGCATTACAGGAGTAAATCTGGAGAAAGTTTTGATACATCAATAAATCAAGTATAAATCAGAAAGATGTACGCTCAACATGATTAAACCTTAATTGTTCATTCAGTTTATATCTCTATTCATGTTGTCGACTATGAGAGTAGCTTAGGTTGGTATAATCGGGACTAATTCTAAGGAAACAATATCTATAACTCCAATTGACAGGTTGAATTTAGAAGGTATCCTGTTAAGGCATGAGAATTTAAAATCAGGTATATGCATCTTCGATAATTATAAGAGTAAGTCAATGATGCACCACATTCTATATAAACCTCTCTAGTTATATGGCCACAATAGATTTGATCCCTTGCCGAAAACGTCCAAGGCTTCATCTTCAGAAAACATTCTTCAATCCTTGTTGGATCATTCTGCCATGGGATAGCAATCTCATACCTTGGTGGCTGACAAGGGTAATCACCTTGATACACTGCTTGTTGTACACTAAGCTTCAGCACTAGGGTGTGTATTACTAGGACTTGCTGTATGGTAGGCACTGTGTTATAGCTAACAGGTGCTAGAGGTAGAGTGTTGCTACCAATTGGTATTGTACATGGTCTGACCCAGAGGTATTGGTGTAGCATTGGCAACTTGGGTAGTGCTTCCCATGGTAACTTGCATAGTCGGTATCATTTATTGTTGCTTTTACATTTTGTCGGACCAAGTTTATTACAACTGTGGCTAAGGCACTTGGTAGTCCAGGTAGATTGACTGGAGTGGCCTAGTTGTGCACCCCTTTGACTTGCTCCAGTCTGAAAATCATCATTTAACATATGCTCAGATGGGTTCTCATTACCCATTCTCGACCCTAATAGTGGTGGGGTCAAATTGCAGCCTCTTCTAAATGTAGTGGTGATAAGTTAGCATATGGCGGGTTTTACTCAGAGTCTCCACGTCACCCAGGAGTATAGCTTTATCTTCTTTTATAGTTTTTTTTTTATGTATGGCATTTGTTCTCCAATCTCTGTTGGATTCAGCCCGAGATTTTTCTCTTTACCTTTGCAGGGATTTAGGCATTACTAGCCATTTTCCTTCTTTCCCTATCATACATCGAGTTTCACATCTTGTGAGTACCAACTCGGTATTTTAATTTTTCTGCTTTACAGATGCTTCCTTCTTGTTACTGTACTATATCCTTTGTATACTCAGGCAACTATCCGACTTGTAGACCGTACCATATGTTATTTGTTTATCAAAATACATTTAGATTTTCCTTTTCTTCTATCTATATATACATATGGTTCCACCTCTTATATGTACATTATTACCTTATTTAATTTCTGTTTCAACCAATACGGGTGCTTATGGTGTGTTTGTATTAAAGCTTTTAAGTTTATCCTAACAAAGTTCATAGACATAATTGTGAATGTATTCGGATTTGATTGACAAAGCCTGAGAGCTCTGATACCAAGTTGTCATACCCCAATTATGGACTAACCAATGGTGTGATAAACCGTCATGAGAACCAACGGTTCAACCAAGATCTCGTATAGGCTATGCCAACAATCCAAACCAAATACACATTCCATAATAATAATCAGAGTAAATAAGTAAATAACGGAAGTCTTTATTAATAATAAACTGAGAGTTTACAGTGATAATTAAATATTTAACATGTCACACCCCAATTCCACACTGTTCAGAATGGTGTGATGAACCGCTAAATAAATAACGGCTCAACCAGGATCTCAAATAGGCTATCCCCGCGTTATCCAAACTTAACACGCATCCACAATCATAATCAGAGTAATACACAATAGCGGAAAATTTATAAATAATATGAACTGAGAACTAAAATGATATCCATAAATAATAGCAAATTATTCTGTGTTTAACTGAGACATAAATATTTAAATACCAAATACATGTCTTATAAATCCAATAAAGAAACCTACGAAAAATATCTAATCAAATACACACGAGTTGCACTCGCAAGAGAGATCGTGTGTATCATCTTCAGCTCCAACGTCCATAGCTGCAACGTTTCCGTATGCCGACGCATTCATATAATCTTCAACTGTATAACCTGCATCATCAACTAAAATATTCGACGTCGAGGGGTGAGCATACACCACGGCTCAGTGAGTAGCCAAAACAATGCAACAATACATATGCATGCAAAAAAAATCAATTTATATCTTTGGTCTTGGTTTATAGTTTGCAATGTGCAATAGAAAGGTTGGGTGGTCAAAGGTTAACATTTATTGACACCGCCTCTATACACAGGGTGTGGAAGCCCGCCCGAAGGTTAATGTTTATCGTCGTCCCCATCCACCCTACCATAACATTATACAACAAAGGTTAATGTTTATTGCTATATAATGCTATACCAACACGTAAGCCCCTGTTAGCGAGGGCTTGCAAACTGGGCTCGCTGCTAACCAATCCTAATGCCAAACAGTGTATCCAAGGCCTCACCCCAGCATCCCTCAGAATGCCCATAGAGATAGAGCTAAGGCCCCCCGGTAGAGTCAGAGACTACAAGGACCGAGACCACCTCCCCTGATACTCTACGACATAATAGTTCTGCTAAGGTAATGGCGATACAACGATGTCAATGCACAAGACTTGAGTTAGAGATAGAGCTAAAGTGTTGAGACCCGCCAAAGGTTAACGTTTATTGACGTTCTCATCACACCTCCCCTGATACTCGCTCGCATCAAGCACATCAACCACACACATACAATCACATGCCTATTCCTATCATCATCATCACCATCATGTTATAAACAATAAAATAAATATGCATGAACAAGTAATAGAAATATTGGATGGCATGCTGTATGCACATTACAAACATATTCGCATAGAATTAAACATGGCATAGGACTTAAGAAAAGAAAACAGTTTATTATTAACCAATTTAGTTTGGGGTTAAGGTTCCTCACCTTAGCTTGCTAAAAGATACTTTTCTAAGCTTTAAAATCACCTTTATAATGTTATTATATTGCTAGCAAACCTAACAAAGTCGATAGAATTTAATTAGAATTAATTCAGAATTTAAAAACCATTCTGTCAACTGAGGGTCGATGCTAGGGTCGATGTTAGGGTCGATGGGTCTATCGACCCTCCCTCCATTCTGAACTTCCCGAATGCTGAGGGTCGATGGTCAGAAACACCTAGGGTCGGATGGTCTATCGACCCTCGATGCGACCCTTGGTGCATTCTGGTCCAATTTCCACTTTTTAATCCATTCTTCGTGTTTGGGGTCCTATGACTTGCTTCCTACATTCACCCAACACTCATTCCATGGTCTAGAACCATGTATAAACCATCTAAATAGTTTTCGTGCATCCTCCTATGGTTTTCCATGAAAATCTAACCATTGATGGATGGTTTGAGTTTCTCCGAAATCCTACACTCAACCATATCTAACCTAAGGTCTGTAGAAACTCATGGAATTAGTATTTATACCTGAGAAGATTACTTTTCTCTACAATTTCTTCTCCTTTTTGCTAAGCCTTCTTCCTAGCCTCTTTTCTTCCTCTTTTCCTTCTTCTCTCTTTCTCTCAATTCAATTAGGGTTGTGAAAGGAGTGAATGTGGCTTAGGAACGTCCTTTAAATAGACTAGGAATGTCCTATAATAGTCCCATTGAGATTTGGAAAGAATCTCAACCAAAAATTAGGAAATTTCCTAATTTCAGTTTCGTCAGAAACCGAGGGTCGATGGGAGGGTCGATGATCCCGTCGACCCTAGGGTCTTCAGCTGTCCGACCCTCCCTCAAAAACTGAGGGTCTGACTTTTTGTTTTGGGAGGTCCGACCCTACTTCACTGGGTGTGCGACCCTCCCCTAGAATTAAATGTTTTTGGGTCGATTTCATACCTGGGATCTCGATCTCCTTCATGCCCTTGGTCCATTTGACTCGACCATGATGGGTAAACCTGGTTCAAGGTGGTAAGACCGGGTTAGATTGACACGGGTCTTACATAACAAGTTATCTTCAAGTAACCAAAACATAATTAATACTTATTACAAGTATCACAATACGAAAGTTAACCACTAAGCGTAAACATAGTTGAAACACTAGCTTGACGAACCATATTCATCCTTCACAGCTTCTTCGTCCATAGTCATCATTTGTCCATACGTTGACGTATTCATATAATCTTCAACGGTAACATCTGCAACATCAGAAACTAAAAAGAATTGCACGTGCGAGGGTCAGCTCTCCAACTTGAGCTCAGTGAGTTAACAAAACAATGCAATAAACATATACATGCATTCAATTCATATCTTTTGTCTGGTTTATAGGTTTGTAATGTGCTATAGAAAGGTTTGGTGGCCCCTGCACCTCTATACACGAGTATGTAAATCCGCCCAATGGATCAAACACCATTGTCGTCCCACATGGACCCACCATGGAACAGAGATAGAGCTAAAGTATCTGGATCAAACATCGCCAATACTTCCCCTGATGCCCTACCCATACCAATACGTGAGCCCCTATTGGCGAGGGCTTGCAAACTGGGTTCACGAATAACCAATCCTAAATGCATCTAGTGTATCCAAGGCCTCACCCTAGCATCCCTTAAAACATCGATAGAGATAGAGCTAAGGTCCCCCGACAGAGTCAGAGACTACACGGTCCGCGACCACCTCCTCTGATGCCTTATGATGTAATAGTTCTGCTATGGTAATGGCGAGACGATGATGTCAGTGGGAAAAACTTGAGTAGAGATAGAGCTAAAGTCTAGTGACTAGGTCAGAGACCACAATGCCACGTCCTCTCCCTGGTGCCCCACTCGCATCCAACACACTAACCACACACACACAATCACATGCCTATTCCTATCATCATCAATCAACATGGTAGTAAATAGACAAAAGTAAATACGCATGAGAAATAATAACAATAATATTGGATGATATGTGAGATGCACATTACAAGCATACAAACATAGCATCATTCATGGCATTGGACACAATAAAGTAAATAGTTTGTTTTTATCCAATTAGTTTAGGTCTTGTTCCCACACCTTTGATTGATGTTTGTTCCTCTCCCAAGCTTTGAAAGTCACTTTGAATCTATTAGGAACCTAAACAATTAATGTATTTAAGTTAGGGTTCAAGTTTATCAAGTTATAGTAGTCAAAAACCTTGTTTGGTCTGAAAATATACTTGTTGTTATCCTATGGTCGATGTTATGGTCACAATATATGCCACCGTAGGACATACGGTCGATACCCTATGGTCGCATTACATGCGACTGTACCTGCAACCGTATGTTTCCTGAATTTTTCTCGAATGCCTCGTGGTCGATACTTTTCTCATCTTATGGTCGACCATAGCTGCGACCATACATAGTTAAGTTAATTTTTACTTCTCATATGTGTTTCTCCTCATGGATCATCAATGGGATTTACCGTAATATCATTCTATGGCCTTTGATCATAGTTTATCCTTATCAATTATCCCTAACCTATTCTCTATGGTTTCCCATAGAAATTCCATAACCAAAATCGTTACATTAGATTCAACAAGTCAACTTGATGGAAAGGAACCTATCCTATTTGATTATCCTACAAATCAAGTCCATACCTTAAGCTTGCTGTAGAGAGATAAAACTCTTCACTGCAAAACCTTCCTCTCAACCTTCTTCTCCAAATCTCCTTCTTCCTTCTCTTAGGTTTAGAGTTTCAATTTGGATTCTAAACGAGTGAGAGAGGATAAGGAACATCCCTTATATAGAGGAAAACCTCCATATAGAATCCCACTTTAATTAGGAAAAAATCCTCCTCACGTTAGGAAAGATTCCTAAATACGGAGTCGGTTCTGGGTTCGTACGATCGATCATAAGGTCGCATAAACCGTCAATCATACCACCAAAACATGAGACCATAGGTTATACGGTTTCACTACGGTCGACCAAAGGTGCGACCGTAGCCTTCAAAACTGCCACCATAGGCCCAAATTTACTGGTTTCTAGTTTTTGATTGGTTGCTTCTATATAAACTTATACAGTCAACCCTACCAACTAAATTTGACTTATTACTTACCTCATCTTGTGGTTTCTTCATACAATTGGTTCACTTGAGTCGATTATGATGGGAAGACCGGTCACGACATGAGAACGTAAAGTTAAATCGGGTTCATGGCGTGCAGGTCTTACAATTATAACATGAATCCTAGCATCGTTATGCCCTCTCAGTTTTATATTGGAAAATACAAGGTTAACATGAATGTCTTGTAAAAGACTAAAAGTAGTTTATTGAGTATATGCGGAGCCCATTGGGCATTACTCTGTGGACTAGCCATCACACACTATTTTGGTGAACCATGTACATCTTGTGTTGTGGACTATTTTGCTTTTTTGTATATTGCAAAGTGCATGGAATGGTTTGCAGGATGGGCATGTAAATCTAATAGACTTAGCCACTGAGTGGTAGCGAGGGAGATTGCATATACTTGTGTGTGTGTGTATGAGAGTGTGGCTCTCCATCAGCTTTGGACTACAGTAAGATAATGAGAAAAGTTTAGGAGAAAATTCACATACTGATTCACCCCCCTCTCAGTGTCAACCAAGGTTTATCTATTAGTATTAGAGCACCAGGCTCAATGACCACTTAATCAGCAACTGAGAGATCAGAGTAGAGTCATGGAACCAGGGGATGGTTTTTACAAACCCCTATTGTTTGATGGAACAGACTTTATGTTCTGAAAGAGGAGAACAAAGATTTATGTAGGATTTTTTAGGTTTGATGTTTGGGCAGCTGTTGAAAATGGTTACACTCCACATGACACTATCACTTCTAGTGCTATAGATAAGAAGGACTTTGAAAACAACCGCAAGGTTTTCAATGCCATTCAAGGGTGTTTGATTAATGGTGAGCTAGTTAAGGTCATGGACTGCAAGACTGCAAAAGAATTCTAGGACAGGTTGATTAGCATCTATAAAGGGGATGATAAAAAAATCAATAAGGCAAAGCTACAAATATTCAGGGCTTAATTAGAGAACATGAAAATGAATGAGGATAAAACTATTGATCAGTATATGAATAGAGTTAATGAAGTGGTCAACTCTATTAGAGGACTTGTTGAAGATTTAAAAGAACCTATTATCTTTCAGAAGATTTTAAGGTCTCTTACCCCCAAGTTTGAATCAAAAGTCTCAGCTCTTGAAGAGACCAAGGATTTGGATGAGGTTGCTATTGATGAAATACATGGAGCATTGATAGCCTTTGAGGTGAGAGTTAACCCTAAAACCTCTGTTGATAAGAAAGTAGCTTTAAAGGCCCTGAAGAAACTGAAGATTTTTGAAAAATCAAATGAGGAAGAAAGTGAAGATGAGGCCACAACTTACTTCACTAGAAGATTAAAAAAGGGTACAAGAAAGTACAAGAACAAACTCCCATTCCAGTGCTTCAACTATGGTAAGGTTTGACACTTTGCTACAAAATATCTAAAGAAGAGTAAAATTAAAAGTGATAATAAAGATGACAGCAAGGACAAATACAAGTTCAAGAAAAGTTATAGCGTCAAGAAGAACAAGCTTAACAGAAAAAGCTTTATTTCTAATGAAAGCAGTAATACTTCAAATGATGTTTAAGGGGATGAGCCTAGTGAGGCATTGTTTATGGTCTTCATTGAAGAACATGTAGAGAATAAAGAAGAAGAATTTATCTCAAACTAAAGATGGTGAAAATGAATAATCAAGCTCAAGCTGTGATAAAGAAGGAGAAATAAATTTTGAGACAGAGTTTGTAGTAGCTATGAAGGAACTCAATAAAGAACGAAAAAAATAACAAGCTTGTCACACAAGAAGTCAAAAAACAAAAATAGTTGACTCAAGAACTAAAAGCTCAAAATGAAGATTCCAAGAAAGTAATTGATAATCTCAAGATTCAGCTCAAATAGACATCAGTAGACCATTCCAGGCTAATGACAAAGAATTCAGCTTTGAAAGCTCAACTAAAAGAGTATGAGAAAGAGTTTGCAATTTTGAAGGCAAAAGTAGTTGAGTTAAAAGAAGAAAAGCTTGAGAGACAACAAAAACTGACTCAACATGAGAAGCCAAGTAACACTATTCCAGTGCATTCCAGTAGTAGTAAGCTTGATGGCATCATCGATGCTCAAAGACCTTCCCACATCAAGTTTGGTCTTGGTTTTTATGAAGGAGAGACATCCAGGAATGCCTATTCAAAAGGAAAAAGTCTCATCTCTTTTGTGAAGGAAAATGGTAAGGGCAAGAAGTCTATGGTTTATGATCAAGGAGAAAACTAAGTCCCTCTCCCTAAGACTAACCATATAAGGGAAAGATATAATGCATGGCAAGGTAAGAAAGTGGAGCATGGTAACTTCTATAGAGAAAATTATCCCAATGCACCATAGAGATAGATGAAGTACATGGCACCTTCAAGGCCAAGACCTCATTTTCAGGGTTATTGCCATAAATGCAATACTTTTGGATACAAGATAGCCACCTGCAAGTTTAATGTGAGAAATATGAGAAATGATTACTCCTATAAGACTATTCATGCAAAGCCAAATCAAAATGCATGGTCAGGCATGAGAGTAAATCATGGCAATAGTCATTTTAATACTCCTCATAGGCAAATGGAATAAAGGGGATCTCCTCCTTATCAGGGAGCACCACAGATGGCTAGATCACATTTTTAGGGTTATTGTTATAAGTGTAACAACTTTGGTCACAAGGAAGCAATATGCAAGTTCAATCAAGAGTAAACAAGTTTTGAAAGTAAAAACCAATTTTCTCATTTACTTAAGAGTATTGTTGAGTGTCATAATTGTCATAACTATGGACATATAGCAAGGGAGTGCAAAATAACTTTTCCATTCATGTTATCTTATGAAAGAATGGAAGTAAGAAGACCTCAAGAAGTGACACAATAAGGGAGAGTGGCCAAAGAAAGACCAAGAAGAGAATGAACAAGAAGACTCCATCAGTTGTTAGAAAAGTATGGAAAGAGAAAATTGGTATAGATTTAAATGATGATGATGATGCTGATGATGCCATTGCAGAGTTGGTAGAAGGAGAGAGTGATGATGTTGCATGCTTTGGGACAACACTTAAGACACAAGATAAGCCTTCTCCTTGGGAACTTGATAGTGGATGCTTTAGTCACATGATAGGTGACAAGAAAATGTTTTAGCAGCTTTAGTAGTATAAGGGAGGTATAGTAAAGTTTGGAAATAATGATGGAGCCAAGGTAATTGGAAAGGGTTCTATTAACCTCAACAATGGAAATGTGAAACTCTATGATGTTCTTTCTGTGTCAAAAATCAAGCACAACATTCTTAGCATCAGTCAGATTTGTGACAGAGGGCATGAAGTAATCTTCAACAACCAGGGATGTGAGATAAGAAGAGTTGGTAATGGCAAGATTGTGGCTTCAGGACAAAGGACCTCAAGAAACCTATACACTTTGATAGAGAGTGTTGAAGATTAATGCATGACCATGCTCACCCAACATTGAGGTTCTTGTGGTAAGGGGGAGCAGTATGTGTTTGATATCCTTTTGCTCCCTATGTTGGACTCAGGGGGAGTCCCTACTTGTTTATCTGTTAAGATGTGGTGTAGAGATGGTGTTTATTGAGAGCCCATAGGATTGGAAAGATGCAATGGGCACTCCTATGTGATCGGATCCCTTTGTACTTGTTGTTAAAGGGGGAGAGAGCTCTCATGTATGGATTGAGTTGCCAATAATTCCAAAGTGAGAGATGATTGGACTGTGTGTTGTAATCATTACTTTAATGAGAGAGAATGTCTGTGGGCCCTACTAATGATGTGGATAGCATCCACACAAAAAATATACAGATAGAAAGAGAAGAGAAAAAATAGAAAGAGTCTATGGGTCCCACTGGTGGTATGGCAAAAGGAGAGAGATTGTGGACTGTAGGTCCCATTGTAGGTCCTATTGATAAGGTGGCCAATGCTTGATTTTGTGAAAGAAGGAAGAGAGAGAAACTCAAGAGAGAAAAAATCAAAAGAGAGAAGAACGTGAGGTGGCATGTGATGTGTCAAAGCCAGGCCACCATGGTGGCCTACAATGCCACCATGGCAGCCACATGGCCACCATGGGCAACCATTGCAAGCCACAGGCCACCCAAGCAACCAGGGCCATGTCGCATGCCATGGGCAACAATAGCAAGCCATAGGCCACCCTGGCAGTAGCCTCTGGTAGGAAGCCCACAAGCCCAGCTGAGGCCAGTAGCACAGCCCCAAGTATTAGGCCTGCAAGCCAAGAGGCTAGCAGGCCTATATGCTCGCATGCACGCATGCCTGTAGGCCTAGGCCCCCACCTATTCAATAAAAATCCAGGAGAGAGGCACCTTTCTGGAAGAAATTGACTGAAATGGGTTTTGAACAAACAACTCTGTTACAAAGGCCATTTTCCTATTTGGTCAGGGGTATTTTTAATAAGCAAAAAGAAGAAGATTCAAGATTATCAGCATCGATGAAGCCACACAGGTCAGATTCTAATCAGACGGCCTATAAAAATGCAGTGTCCAGTGCTCTTCGACGAATGGAATATGATACTCCCGCGAGTGACGTGATTATTCGATAGTAGTTTAAGATAATGCACAGCAAAGAAGGAAGGGTAAACATTATTAGGTGTTGTGCACATATCGTACGGCAGCGTATCAAATTCTAATCGTGCGAATCGTGTTAATGTCGATCTTGTCTTGATGTGATATGAAGATTGGACAGCCATATCTCAATCGCGCCTTTTACTCCTTGATCGAAAGGCCAATTTGGAAGATGCTCTGCCCAGCCAATCATATCTCGATAGCTATTCTGACAGTTAGTGGAGGTGATGATTTGGTGTGTTGTACACTCGGTACGACAGCTCTGATGATCCAAATCCAATGGACATAATTCAGTCTGACTTTCGCTGACACAATCAAGTTGATCGAACAATCAAAATGCATTCTTGCCTTTCTCGAAAGATCGAGTGATCGATATAAATGATTCTATGATAGACCAATAGGATCTCAACAATGGGTCTATTGTGTTAGCAATGGCAGCACTATAGTGCGGCGCGATACATGGTAATCGGTCAAAGATGCTCTTTTGTTTATTCTCATTGGCTGATACTATTTTGATGATATGTTGGCCATTTGGAGTCCAAATCGAATGATCCAAAGACCACCATGCTCCATTTTGGATTCTCTATCACTTGAGAACAAAAAACAAAGCAAGTGTCGAGCAAAAATCGGGGAAAAAAGCTTTATAGAGAGAATAAGAGGGTTGTAAGGGTTTTTGCTTGTTATATGGGCATTCAACCACCCCCTAACCTAATTTTTGTTCTTTAATGGTGCTTTAAGGAGGAGTGAGAGGTTGGTAGAGCTTTATTGCATATTCATGGTGATTGTTAGCTTCTGAGAAGGAGAGAGATGGTGAGTAAATAAGGGTTTGTTTGAGGAGCTGAGTTTTCCAAATATTGGGAGTTGTGGGAGATTCCATTGAGCTGCTAGAAGTGTCAGAGTCATCTCCGAACACTTAGAATCTATGGTTGTGAGATTCTCTAACTCTATTATTGTCCATTGCTTTCAGTACATGTATGCTAGCTGTAGATGGTTATGTTGAATGCCTAGCTAATGTGGGTAAATTATGGGGCATTGTTATAAGCCCCAAAATTATTATTATTTGTTTCCCGTGGGTAAGGATTAAGCGTAGTGTGTGCAACATGTGTTGAATATTGGCAGTTATGGCCTGAATCCTAGAATCGTTATGCCCTCTCAGTTTTACACTTGGAAAATACAGTGTTAACATCCTTGTCTTGTAAAAGACTAAAAGTAGCGAATTGAGTATATATGGAGCCCATTGGGCATTACTCCATGAACTAGCCATCACACATTGTGTTGGTAAACCACGTACATCTTATGTTGTGGATTTTTTTCTTTCCTGTATATTACAAAGTGCGTGGAATGGTTTGTAGGATGGGTGTGCAAATCTGGTAGACTTAGCCACTGAGTGGCAGTGAGGTAGATTTGCTTACACTTGTGTGTGTATGACAGTGTGGCTCTCCATCAGCTCTGGGTAGCAGTAAGATAGTGGGAAAAGTTTGGGAGAAAATTTACTCACTGATTCACCCCCCTCTCTGTGTCAACCAAGGTTCATTAAACATTTCTTAATTCTACGGTGGGTTTTGGAGGGTGTTAGAAATGAATAAAAAACTGTTTACCAAAATTGAACTGGATATAGAAATCATGAAACCATCCGTTCAACTTTTGAAATTATGATCCATGCATCCTTTTGGATGTCTTAGATTTTTAACCTATCATATGCAATTTTACCAATCCCAATTGGGTTAAAACATAACAGAGCATGCATGTAAGAACATAGAGTAGTTGATAATCAGATCCATTAGATCGTGATTCATAATTATACCATCTAAGGCTGATCCTAATCCGATAATGATTATTCTCTGTTTTAAAGGGTCTGACCAAGGTATCAGATCCAGGACCAGATCAGATTATCCTGTTCCTACTTTTTTTTTATCTTTTAATTCTTCTTGAGACATGTCAATCATCTAATGGATAAGATTGACACATGTCCATTATATGTTTTTACAATAATATTTATTTATTTATTATTATTACAATAATGGAATTGATTTAGCTTTGGACCAGTCTAATAATAAAAAGGTGGGGTATCGACTTGAACAGGATCAATCACATAGAAGATTGATTAATCTGGATTGGGACTGGAATTGGGATGGTTTCATCAAGTACTATGGTAAGTGTTGGCCATTTGTTGTCATTGTTGGCAACTTTGCTGAGATGGCGGTGTGTCTCAATCCAAAGGAGAGAGATTGGTAATGCGGAGTAATAGAATTTATAAAGAAGAGAGAAAATGAGGAGAGAGAGAGAGTTCTAGTGTAAGTGCAAGAGGTAAGTCAGGTTTCTGGATGTGTTCAGGAGTCCGAGCAAGCTCGACATAGAGTGATTGACAAGTAATTATGCATGGATGCAATCTTTTTACTCGCACGAGGGATCATGGACATCCTCTTTAGGCTCACTATCATCATCCTCCACACCATATGGATAGCATCCCGAAGCATTGAACATTGTACCTGCATCATCTAAAATATTTATGTGCACAAGGGTAAGCTCAACCACCGAGCATAGTAAGAAAACTAGAAGTGCAACATACAAAATGCATGCAACTATACTACGATCAGTTTGATAACTATATGTGCCAACTCATGGGCCACCACGATGAATGTTGCCTCCCTCGGGGTAAAATAAACATCCCCAGGTTGCGTGGGTCACTCCCAAAAGATGAATGTTGCCTCACTCGGTGTATAACAAACATCCCCCATGTATAGGTCCGGCGTCTTGGTCTTTTCTTGACAGCGACTCATCCCAAGTTTACCCACGTGATACTTGAGGAGATGGTAATCTCACTAGTCGACTCGTCCACCCATTCACACTACTTCAGACATGGGGAGCATCGCAGCTATAGTCATACCACTCTTTATTGAACCTATGCCAATACATAACCCCTTATTGGCTAGGGGTACAGTTATATGGGTAAGTACAACTGGTCAATTCTACCTAATTATCATATTACTAGACCATAACCCTTCCAAGCTTCTGACCCTGTCCGACCACCACATAGGACATCATGACTTGGTTGGGTTACTATTGGTCAATGCAAAGCAATGTTAGTAAGAGGTGGAGCAAGCGTTCCATACCACCCACCTTCTCCCTTACCAATGTAACCAGACATCATGAATCACCAAGACTAGTGTCACCCTTCATGGACAGGTTACCAGCATCCCATTCCATCCGCTTCCAAACCACTATGGGTATTATTGATCACACACAAGAGTAATGCATATGCATGACAAATAGAACAATATAATGGATGGCATGTTATCAATCTCACACTGAGCATATCATAATCAATAGAGAAACACACCAAACAAAAGGTTTGGTTCCTTTACCTAAGAGACACGTAGAGTAAATCTATTGTAATACTGATCGAGTTGCTCTCTTTAGGTTTCTTTGTATCTCTATAAAAACCATATACAGTGTCAATAATTGATTATGTAAGAGTTTGTCCTAGTACTGCATTAGGTTAAGAAGAGTTTGTCCCAGCATTGCATTAGGTTAGGGTAACTATTTCCATGCCAATAATGTCATTTCCTTGTCTATCATTTATACCTACTATTTATTTATCATAACATATCACTAAGTATTTGTTACTATTGATGGTTTGAAAGTTGTATCTCTAAGTTCATAGGTCAATTCCAACACATGACAGGGTTACTGTCCATGCAAGACAGGAGGCATATGGATGGACATCCTAATTGATAGTCCATTTTCACCTTCTGTTAGGCTTAATACTAAGAAGGACTTCTTATTATGAAGGTATAGGGCTTTGGTTTCCAAAAATGTGGTCATATATGATGCACAACAGTTCACTAGCCAACCACATAGGGGTGCGACTGGTGAACGACGTGTGGCTGGGTGAGCCAGCTCACCACAGGGCCCTACCACACCATAAATGGGGTGCGACTGGTGCCATGGGCTGCACCTCACCATTGTTGCACTACTTAATAGGGTGCGGTTGGTGGTCGCAGCCGCATGGTGCAGCTTGGCTGAAAGGCCCCTGCACACTTCTAGGATGTTGTCAAATCATGTCTAGAGGGCCTTGGGTGCTTGTGAGCACGCGGGTCCTTCATCCGCAACACCATCCAGACCATGTTCAGTCGAATGGTATCCGTTTGGTCTGGATCTGAGATTCCTTCTTCTAATCCGAAAGGGATCCGTGGATCTAGTCTCTCTATGGTCGTTCTCGATCTCCAAGGGGTCATAGTATTCATTTAGTCCCCTAAGGTTCGATCTTACCTATCCCTTGTGCTGTATACAGTCATGACCCATTTTTAGACCCGGGCGTGATATCTGGGTCGATCCACAAGACGACCCGAATCTACCAACAATGGAAAACTACAATGATCTATCATACGAATCCCATAGTCTACACATATAATATCCACAATCATAATAAAAGAAACAAGGTAATAATAGCAGAAGTGATATATTAAGTGACAGAAGCCAACTAAGTTGTATCATATCATAGTAAAGTGTTATGATTTACATCTCCATTGTTTCTACAAAATAATATCGTATCACAGTATATACATAGCCAAAATGAAAGAGTAATTTGTATCAGAACTTAACATAGATCGACAGTACAACATCTATCTACAAATCTATAGATAAGGGAGATGAGGTGTCGTGTAGAGTCCCATAGACATAATCGACACAGTGACAGCCCTTGCCATGATCCTCCGAACGGCCTTCGCCAGCAGAGATGTCATCCTCCAGTGGAGACTCCATGAAATCGGCCACAAAATTAGTACCTGCAATAGAGTCTGAAAATAGATTTGAAATTGAGGGGTGAGCTCTCATCCCAGCTCAGTAAGGAGTCAGGAATCAATGTAAATGCAATGCTGGAGATCAAAAGTTACGTGCAAACACAAGCAAAGAAAGATGTGGTTCATTAATTAGGTCATGGTGTAATGGTTTTAAGGTAGATGCGACAGCCACGATACTAGGCCACAACCTCTTGCACCCCAAAAGTGAACTACCATTCATCTTGGGATAGACCCCGGGCTAATCAATAGCACCACTAATCCCGAGACAGATCCCTAGACTAACCAGTGGCTTGTTACTCCTCAGAGCTAAACATAGACCACAAACATTCAAACTCCATGGGTGGACCGTCATTGATCCCGATATGGACCTGAACTAATCAATAGCATTACTGATCCCAAGATGGACCCCAGACTAATCAATAGCTCTTCACTGTATGGACCGCCATTAATCCCGAAATGGACCCCAGATATATCAATAGCACCATTGATCCTGAGATAGATCGTAGAAAAATCAGTTGCTCGTTACCACCTCCAGGATAGCCCCCGAACGTCCGTTGGAAGGGTCCTATGCTAGTACCTAACCCCCTACTAGCAAGGGTTCAGAAATCGGGGTATACATATATGTAAACCATCTTATGTCTAATTATATGTACAAAAGTAAATGGGGTTGTACCTCAATAGCGATCCCCAGCACTACTCCAATGGACCACCATGCCTCGCTAAGGTGCTAGCAATTGCAACATGGTCCATGTATCAGTGCGTCACCCTCCCCTAGGTACTACATGTCGCAGGCATCATCATACATGATTAAACATAAGCATTAAGATAATTAGGGCTGTACCCCAACAGAGATCCCCTCCTCACTCCTATGGTTCACCGTGCCCCTACTAAGGTTCTAATAAGTCCAACATGATCCGTGTATCGTGCTTCCACATGCCATACGAACGAACATACATGGGTGAACAAGTGCATGAACAGAAGAAAGGCTATACCCCAGCGGAGGTCCCTGGCACCACTCCAATGGACCACCATGCCCCTGCTAGGGTAATAGCAACATAAACATGATCCGAGTGTAGTGCTCCCACATGCCACATGAACCATTATACCCAATCAACATACAATCCAACAAAACATAATTGTTATAATGCAAATGCATGCTTAGAGAGAAACATTTATTGGATGGCATGTTATAAAGCATAAAATGTAGAAATGTCACATATACCCTAATTACTACGGACCCAACCCCTCACTTATAGGCACCACTAGTGCTGAAGAACCTTGTAGCCAGCAGTAGTCTCTGTCAACTACCTATGTTGGTTTCCTTATTAAATTGCAGAAGTCCATTATGTTAGTTAAGTAGCTTTTAACCTGCATAGACATGTTCTAAATGTCCCCATGCGTGTCCCAAGATAAACCAGGAACCCAACGGTTGGTTCCTGAAGGATCTAACTAGGCATACTTGTCACACCCCAATTCAGGTCTAACCGAAATGGTGTGATGAACCGTCGGTGAACCAACGGTTCAACCAGGATCTCGCATAGGTCGTACCCACAATATCAAACCACACACACATTCTACAGTAATAATCAGAGGTAATAAACAAATAAGCAAAAGTCTTACAGATAATGAACTGAGTGTCTAACATTGATAATAAATAATTAATCCGATTATCTCCAAAACTCGAGACATAAAAATAATTAATCCATTACATGTTCCAGTAGTCAAAAATAGCTAAATTAATCATAAACACAGTGGTTGCACTTGCATGAAGAATCATGCGTCACCTCCATTAATTCCCTGTCCATCGCCGCTACATGTCCATACATCGGCGCATTCATATAATCTTCAATAGTAGATCTTGCATCATCAACTAAAAATATTCGACATCGAAAGGGTGAGCACACATCACGGCTCAGTGAGCAAATAAAACAATGCGACAAACATATGCATGCATTCAGTTCATATCTTTGGTCTGGTTTTTAAGTTAGCAATGTGCTATAGAAAGGTTTGGTGGCCCCAACACCTCAATACACGAGTGTGTGAATCCGTCCAATGGATCAAACACCATTGCCATCCCACATGCACCCACCATGGAATAGAGATAGAGCTAAAGTGTCTGGATCACGCACAACCAACACTTCCCCTGATGCCCTACCCATACCAATACGTAAGCCCCTATTGGCGAGGGCTTACAAACTGCGCTCGCAACTAACCAATCCTAATGCCAAACAGTTTATCCAAGGCCCCACCGTAGCATCTCTCAATACATCCATAGAGATAGAGCTAAGGCCCCCCCGACAGAGTCGAAGACTACACGGTCCGAGACCACCTTCCCTAATGCCCTACGACGTAATAGTTCTACTAAGGTAATGGCGATACGACGATGTCAGTGAACAAGACTTGAGTAAAGATAGAGCTAGAGTCTAATGACCAGGTCAAAGACCACAATGCCATGTCCTCCCCCTGATGCTCTACTTGCATTAAGCACACTAACCACACACATATAATCACATGCCTATTCCTAGCATCATCATCATCATCATGTTATAAATAAATAGAATTAAATATGCATGAGCAATAATAGCAGGAATATTGGATGACATGTGAGATGCACATTATGAGCATACATGCATAGAATCAATCATGACATTGGACTCAATAAAAATAAAGCAGTTTATTATTATCCAATTAGTTTAGGTCTTGTTCCCTCACTTGTTAGCAATACGCGATCTCCTTCCAAGCATTGCAATTCTCTTTCAATCAATTTAACAACCTAAAAGTTATATGAATTTAAGTTAGGGTTCATATGTAACATGTTACAGTAGTTAAAAATTGAAACAGAGCACTGATAGGTGTCTGATTGGTCCTATGGTCTCATACTGTGTCAACCTTATTGCTTATGGTTGATACCCTACAGTCGCATATGGTGCGACCGTAGCTGCGACCATATGATTCCTAAATCTTCCCGAATGCCTATGGTCGATCCTTTGATCAGGTTGGTCATGCTATGGTCGACCGTAGCTATGACCTTGGGATTTTTTATCACAGACTACATGCAATTCGAGTTCTTCCTGGGTCAAATCCTCTACTCTTCAATTGGGTTTATCCTAAGGTCATCCTATGGCCATCATTAGTAGTTTCTCATCAACCCTAATCATCAAACTCATCCTTCATGGTTATCCTTGGGATTTTCTCAAGGAATCACATAAATCAAAATATGTTGATATCTTCTATCCTCCATAGAAGTATTTTTCCATTAAGTTTACATTTCTAGAGATTCGATTCATACCTTTACCTGTAATAGAGAGCCAGTCTGTTCTCAGTAAATTTCTCTCCTTAGCCTTTTCTTCTTCTCCTTCTCTTCCTTCTCTTCCCTTCTCTTTCTCTAGGGTTTACTAATGTTCTAAAAGAGTGAAAAAGGGCTGAGGGACGTCCTTTATATAGAGGAAAACTCTCCATATAGAGTCCCCTTTTAATTAGGAAAGAACACCTCTTCAAATTAGGAAAGTTCCCAACTCGGAGTCTGATCTGGGGTCTCACGATCGATGGCTACGGTCGTAGAACCCATCGATCGTAGGGTCGAAATCATCGACCATAGGGTCCTGGATTAGTGACTATTATTTCTTTCCATATGGTCGATCGTACCTACCCAGGTATGTGACCATATGCATATAGTTTTGGGTATTGAGTTAATTTTTATACCTGATTTGTGATCCATCTTCACATGTATTGAGCAGCGGTGTAGCATCAGATCCCAAAGATAGTAAGTCCTTTCTTTCTTATGAAGGAAAATCTTTTTCAAAGATTCTATATTATATCAATATTATATCAATTTTAATATGAAACCGAGATAGTTACCTTTCAGAAAATTATAACAATAGGGTGGTGGGTGTCTATACTTCATTCTTCTGAAGGTGGGAGAAAAGAAAAAGCTGCTCGGTCCACTTGGTCTAGGAATGATGGGAAGACTTGGCACGACACAGTTAAATCGGGTTAGTGGAGTGCGGGTTTTACAACTCCCCCCTTTTATATAAATTTTATCCTCGAAATTTGCACATACCTTTCGAGTCGAATAGGTGAGGATATTGCTTCTACATAGCATTCTCTTCTTTTCATGTGATTTCTTTTACATCTTGGCTTCTCCAAGTAACCTTCACATAGTATATGTCACGGTTGCATACATGTTGCACCTTCCGTCAAGTAATTTCAAAAGGTACCACTTCGAACTTCAAATCTTCAGTCAAATCCAGTGGATCCGATGTTAACATGTGTGTTGGATCTCTGATGTACTTCTTCAATTGTGAGACATGGAATACATTATGTACACTAGACATTGATGGTGGTACTGCTAATTGATATGCTACCTTTCCACGTCTAGCTAAAACTTCATAAAGTTCAATATATTTGGGACACAATTTTCCCTTTTGTCCGAACCATTTTAAACCACACATAGGAGATATTTTTCGAAATACCTTATCCCTATGGTGAATTCGAGATCTCTACTTCGATTGTCCGCATAGTGCTTCTGACGGTTCCAAGCTGTTCAGACCCTTTCCTTGATAATGTCGACCACTCGACAAGTCTCCTCAACAAACTCTGGTCCAACAATACTCCATTCTCCAACTTCATTCCAAAATAAAGGAGTTCGACACTTCCTACCATACAGTGCTTCATAAGGTGACATCTGTATAGTCGCTTGATAACTATTGTTATAAGCGAACTCAATCAATGGTAATTTCTCATCCCATGAACCTTTGAAATCAATTACGCAAGCTCAGAACATATCTTCTAAAATCTAAATGGTACGTTCTGACTGTCCATCGGTCTAAGGATGGAATGCAGTACTAAACTTCAACGTTGTACCCATAGCCTTTTGTAATCTATTCCAAAACTTTGAAGTAAAGCATGGGTCTCTGTCGGACATGATGCTTTCAGGTACACCATGCAATCTGACAATATTATCCATATATAGCTTAGCTAACCTTTCTAGGGTATACTGAGGTCGTATAGCTATGAAACGAGCTGATCTACAATCACACAGACCGCGTCAACTACTCGGGGAGTCAATAGTAACCCAGTGACGAAGTCCATAGTGATGTAGTCCCATTTCCATGCTGGTTTCGGCAGTGGCTGCAACAATCATATAGGTCTTTGCCTTTCAGCCTTTACCCTTTAACAATTTAGGCATTGAGACACAAATTTAGCTACATTTGCTTTCATTCCTCTCCACCAATATAATTTCTTCAGATCATGATACATCTTCGTACTTCAAGGATGTATCGAATAAGCGGTGGTGTGAGCTTCCTTCCTTTCTTGGATAAGGGTCTGATTTAATAGCTATCTTCACCTCGTCTATCAGATTATATACAATCTTTAATGTAGCAAACATGTTTGAGAATAGATGAATAAACCCTTGGTCAATTAATTCATTCGAAATATCAATCACAAACTGCTCGTTATCATAATTAAATACTCTTCCTATGACATACACTACAGCATTTGTACTAGCTTCTTCTTGGGATTTTGTCATAGCTTTCCTGCTTAATGCATCAGCAACTACATTAGCTTTTCCTGGATGATAATGGATATCACAATCATAATCCTTCAGTAATTCCAGCCATCTTCTCTGTCTCATGTTCAACTCATTCTGATTAAAGGGATGAGTGAGACTCTTATGATCTGATTTAATCTGAAATTTCTCTCCATACAAATAATGTCTCCATATCTTGACAGCATGTACCACTGCTGCTAATTCTAAGTCATGAGTGGGATAGTTCTTTTCATGTGTCTTTAGTTGTCTTGATGCATACACAATTACTTGTTCTCCTTGCATAAGCACACATCCCAAACCTAACCCATACGCATCGATGTACAAGGTAAATGATTGTCCTGGAATTGAAATGGTCAAGATGGGAGCTGATATTAATCTTGTCTTCAATGTTTGAAAACATTCTTCACATTTATCGGTCCAAACAAACTTCTCTCCTTTCTTAGTCAGACTGGTAAGTGGTATTGTGATTCTAGAGTAATCTTCCACGAATCGTCGATAATAACCAGCTAAACCTAAGAAACTTCTGATTTTGGCAACATTCTTAGGTGCATTCCATTTTACAATGGCTTCAATCTTGTTGGGATCCACTTTGATTCCTCCAACTTCATTTAGCCAGAATTCAAACTTTGTAAATTTAGTGTAAAGCTTTTCTTTTCTTAGTCACTGTAGAGCGGCTCTTAGACTTGTGATATGAGTTTCTGTATCCTTGGAGTAGACTAGTATGTCGTCAATGAATACGATGACTGATGTATCCAACATATCGTGGATACCCGATTCATAAGTTCCATAAAAATTGTGGGTGCGTTAGTCAATCCAAAAGACATGACTAAAAATTCATAATGTCCATATCTAATTCTGAATGCTATCTTTGGAATATTACCTTCCTTAATCTTCAACTGATGGTATCCTAACCGAAGATCAATTTTGGAGAACACTTTTGCACCTTGCAACTGATCGAACAAGTCATCGATCCGAGGCAACGGGTACCGATTATTGATTGTAAGCTTATTCAATTCCTGATAATCTATACACAGTCGAACGATACCGTCTTTCTTTTTCACAAACAATACGTGCACTCCCCATGGTGATATACTAGGTCTAATATAACCCTGGCCCAGTAATTCTTGTAATTGTACATTCAATTCCTTCAGTTTAGTAGGAGCCATTCGATAGGGTACTTTAAATACCGGTACAACTCCATGTATAAGATCTATAACGAACTCTGTTGCTCGATCAGGTGGTAGTCCTAGTAATTCCTCAGGAAATACATCCCAAAATTCACGCATAACTTCAATATCCTCCCTTTGTGCTTCCTTGGTGAGGTCGACCACGGACACTAAGTATCCAATTCCTCATTTCTCAAGGCATTTTCTAGCATTTAATGCAGAGAGGATGACCTTTCTTTTACGGGAAAGTTTGGTTCCCGTAAAACTAAATTTTTCTCATTCCTTGTCTTTAAATGTCAGTTTCTTTTTCGTACATAATAGGTTTGCGGAGTGCCGAGCTAACCAATCCATTCCCAAGATAACATCAAAGTCTGCCATCTCGAGTTGAATTAAGGTTGCATCCAAAATCTTCTTATCGATAAGAATTGGACATGGTCCATAACCTTTTGTCTAGTTTCACTTCTAATCCCTTAGGTGATCGTACAAGCAGTTTATAGTTTAAAGGTCTGAGGGGTAGATTTAATTTCTTTCCAAATGACACAGATATAAAAGAATGAGTAGCCCCAGAGTCAAAGAGTACTCTGGCGGGTATGCCATTAATTGGTATGATACCTGTGATTTTCTTCTTATATTAGTCTATATGCTCACACAAGGTAGTACAAAACAAAAGGTTTAGGTCATACCTGTGACCACATCAGGCGATGCGGCAGCATCCTCATAAGTAACTGCATAAACTTTCCCTTGCTGGAGCTGCTTCCTTGGCTTAGGACACTCTCTTGAATAATGTCCTACTTGATCGAAATTGAAGCATTTGACTCAGCATTACTTTGCTTCCGTTGTGGTTGGGCTATCGTAGTAGTCTGGCTGTAGCATTGAAACCTTGAGTACAGAAGGGTTTAAATGTCTTTGAGTTCCCTCCATTGAACGTATTCCCATTCGGCCTCTTTATGCCCCTGTTCTGAGCAAAATAACTTTCCCTCTAGCTCGATTCCAGTACTCGAGCAATATGTGTAGCTTCATTATAAATTGTCTTTTCCAGTCCCATTACATGCTCACGGATACTTCCCCTAAGTCCCATGACGAACCTTCGAGTTTTGGTATTTTCCTCCTGCATGCTAGAGGGAGCGAAGAAGAACAGTTCTTTATAACGCTATTGATATGCGTCTACAGTCATCTGTCCTTGGTATAGACTCAAGAACTCCTTTTCCATTTGATTTCTGAAACTCCTGCGAAAATACTTCTCAAAGAAAGCTTCTTTATAAATAACCCATATCAGTTGGTCATGCTTTGTTAACATATAACTTCTAGTTGATTTCCACCAGTGGTGTACGTCACCTTTCAACATAAATTTGGCACATAATACCTTCTCTTCTTCATTTATAGTCATCATCATAAAGTTTTTTTTCCATTTCATCGATCCAATGAGCTGGCCATAACGGATCTGATGGCTTGCCAGTAAATTCCTTAGGCTTCAACTTTAGGAAACGCTCGATCAGTCTGGAGTGATCAAGCTGATACTGTGCATATGCTTCATACATAGGCGGTTGGTACTGATAATTACCTTGGTTATACCCGCCTTGCGGTGCTTCAGGGTTTTGTACTTAGCCTTGTACTACTTGTGTATGTGGTGCTTAGGGTACAGTGTTGCTACCACCAGGTGCCATACTAGCTTGTCCTACAGGTAGAGATGTTGTGTTTGTAACTGGAAAAGTAATTCCCATAGTAGCTTGCATGTAGGCTTGCATTTGCTGTATATGCTGCATTTGCTGTGCCAAATTTATCACCACAGTAGCCAAATCTGTAGGTAGTGCAGGTAAGTTGGTTGGGTTGGCTTGGGTGTGAACATTCTGAGGTGTAGCATTCTGGGCTCCAATATTTCCTTCCTGCCCTTGCTGACCTTCATTGTCGTTGGTCTCCAAAGGTGGTGGAGATAGGTTTGCATTCTGTCTCCTTCTACTTACTCTACGCCCAGCCATTTAAACTCTTGGTTGATGTGTTATTGGCAAAGCTACACATGTGAGACAAACTAGAGTGGTGGTATTGGGTTAGTTTCACAATAGAAGGTGAGAGAATAACAAGATTAATAGGCAAAAGTTTGAACAAAATCAAAATAGACAACAGTCAGTCATACAGTCGATAGCCTATGGTCGCATGTTGCGCGACCATAGGTGCGACCTTCAAAATCCTGGCAACTTACCGAGACCCTATGGTCGATTACAATGTCGATCATACGGTCGATGGTTTTGGTCGAATTGTGTGACCGTATGGTTCAAAATTAGTTTTAAAACCTGTTTTCAAGATTTCCCTCTCATTTCTTTTCCTCCTTCCAACGGTCTCAACTCAACCGCCACCAGTGAGTTGCAACAGTATCAACTGTATGAACTTGGTGATTTTTTCATCGATCTACAACCTACATTCCGTTCCTCCAGGTTTGTTCCCTACTCTTTCTCCTTTTTAAGCTTTCATACCTAGGTTTTTGCCATTTGTAGGGTTTTCTTCTAATTAATATTTTTTGACCCTTAAAAATTTAATTTTTATTAGGGGTTATTGCTATTAGCCACCCAATGGATGAAAGCCCTCAAGAAAATTTGAGTTTCATTGGTTGGTTTGGTAAAATTTTTGAAATTCCCAATTTTTTTTACCTAGATTTATGGGTTTTTCCCAATTATCAAAATTTCTTCAAATTCGATGAAATTTTCCATTGTATGAGCCTTGCAGGATGGTTTGAGACCTATGTAAGTCCTCCTGCCCAAATATTTGGGTGAAAAGTGAAGCTTTTCCCATTTTACATCGTTATGCTATCTAATTCAAATTTATTTAACTTGCTTTTCTTATTTTCTTCTCTTGCAGTTATCATGGTTAGCACTAAGGTTTCTCGAGTTCATGACCTAAGTCACTTCAGGTCCGTGGAAGCAGAAACACAATACCCTTGGTTTAATTGAAAGAAGGTGGAAGGGGGTAGATGTGTTAACTTAGCCCATTTAGCCCTGTTTGATGTGGAAAGGGCATTTGGTGATATGGGCTGACTGCCAATAATTCTGTACGAGGTTTGTACTTGCCCAGATTTAGTGAAGCAGTTCTACTATCACCTTCAGGTGGAGGGTGACCTAGAGGATGTTGACAGGGGCAGAAAGCTTCGGATCACCAGCTGGGTGAAAGGGGTTTTGATCTCTTTCAACTGTTAGGAGTTGGCTGATCTCCTAGACATCTTAAATGATGGTCAGTTGGTTTACTGTGCGCCAAGGGAGCCACAATTTCTGTCTACATAGGTGCATGCAGAGATAGATAATCAAATTCTTCGGGATGACTACTGGGAGATGAAAGCAGTCAACCTGTGTTTAGAGCCACAGGTTTACTGTAAGATTATCCAGCATAATCTTATTCCCCAGGGTAGGCACTATGAGATGGTCATAGCTGACTCAGTACTTGCTGTACTATATCTACACTAGGCAGCCTGTCTGTCTCCCATATATTATCCTTTGGACTATGCACAGAGCTACGTTGCCTGACTCGAGAGGTAACTTGCCCTATGGGCGGCTGATCTCCACCTTGCTCGCTCGTCTACAGGTGGACCTAGTGGATGAGAGGATCTTTGAGGACACCTTCTCAGCTGACCTTGATTGGGAGGCCATGAGCAGGATGGGCATGAGAGAGATACAGGTCAGTGATGACGAGAGGAATGCTATGAGACATCCTCTCACTCGAGTAGCGGCAGCAGATGCAGAGGAGGCAGCAGTGGCGGCAGTAGAGGTAGACGAGAGTGATGATGATGAGGAGGATGATGATCGGATGTTCATGGATGTGGATGCCATCCCTCCTCCATCACCTCAGCATTCTACTGGAGCTGGCCCATCTTGGGCTTCTCATTCAGCTGGCCCTTCATGCCCACTACCAGATGACATGATGGGGCTACTACATAAGATTCGAGAGGCTCAGCGCGTGACTGATTGGAGAGTAGGAGAGCTTCAAGATGCCTAGCGCTCTACAGACCAGCGGATAGCCGATCTGACAGCTAGTCTCCGAGCGACTCAGGTGGCCTGGCTCGCGAGAGTGTATACTGAGGACTAAGATAGAGACCGTGAGGCACCTCTTCCTCCAGCACCTCCAGCTCCATGATATCATTTATTTCTTTTTCCCTTTTTTATAATAGAGAGTAACTATTCAGATTGTGGACTGTACTCTGATTTGGATGTACATTTATCTTATTCTATATATATATATATATATATATATATATATATATATATATATTTATTTATTTATTTATTTATTTATTTATTTCCCATTCACATAAGTGCATTATTCTCTTTTTAGTTTATGTCTCAAACAATATAGGTGCTTATGGTGCGTTCTTATTATAATTTTTAATTTTTATCCTAACTCAGTTCATGAATCACGTGGAAGTAGTTAGGTCAATGGGTAGAACCTGAGATGCTCGGATACCAAGTCGTTACACCCCAATTCGGATCTAACCAGAATGGTGTGATAAACCGTCAATGAACCAATGGTTCAACCAGGATCTCGCATAGGCCTTACCTACCATATCAAACCACACATACATTCCACAGTAATAATCAGAGGTAATAAACAAATAAGCGAAAGTCTTACAGATAATGAACTGAGTGTCTAGCAATGATAAAAAATAGTTAATCTAATTATCTCTAAAACTTGAGACATAAAAATAATTAATCCATTACATGTTCCAGTAGTCAAACATAGCTAAACTAATCATAAACACAGTGGTTGCACGCGCATGATGAATCATTCGTCTCTTCTGTTAATTCCCCGTCCATCGCCGCTACATGTCCATACATCGACGCATTAGTAGGTCCTGCATCATCAACTAAAAATATTCAACGTCGAAAGGTTGAGCACACATCACGGCTTAGTGAGCAAACAAAACAACGCGACAAGCATATGCATGCATTCAATTCATATCTTTGGTCTGATTTTTAAGTTCGCAATGTGCTATAGAAAGGTTTGGTGGCCCCCGTACCTCTATACATGAGTGTGTGAATCTGTCCAATGGGTCAAACACCATTGCCGCCCCACATGCACCCACCATGGAATAGAGATAGAGCTAAAGTGTCTGGATCACACACCGCCAACACTTCCCCTGAGGCCCTACCTATACCAACACGTAAGCCCCTATTGGCCAGGGCTTACAAATTGGGCTCACAACTAACCAATCCTAATTCCAAACAGTTTATCTAAGGCCTCACCTCAGCATCCCTCAATACGTCCATAGAGATAGAGCTAAGGCCCCCCAACAGAGTCGAAGAGTATACGGTCCGAGACCACCTCCCCTGATGCCCTACGACATAATAGTTCTGCTAAGGTAATGATGATACGATGATATCAGTGAACAAGACTTGAGTAAAGATTGAGCTAGAGTCTAATGACCAGGTCAAAGACCACAATGCCACGTCCTCCCCCTGATGCTCTACTTGCATTAAGCACACTAACCACACACATATAATCACATGCCTATTCCTAGCATCATCATCATCATCATGTTATAAATAAACAGAATTAAATATGCATAACCAGTAATAGCAGAAATATTGGATGACATGTGAGATGCACATTACGAGCATACACGCATAGAATCAATCATGGCATTGGACTCAATAAAAAAAGTTTGTTATTATCCAATTAGTTTAGGTCTTGTTCCCTTACCTGTTAGCAATACTCGATATCGATCTCCTTTAAAGCCTTGCAATTCTCTTTCAATCAATTTAACAACCTAAAAGTTATATGAATTTAAGTTAGGGTTCATATGTAACATGTTACAGTAGTCAAAAATCAAAATAGAGCACTAATAGGTGTCTGATTGGTCCTATGGTCTCATACTGTGTAGACCTTATTGCCTATGGTCGATTATGGTCGCATATGGTGCGACCGTAGCTGCGACCATATGATTCTTGAATCTTCCCGAATGCCTATGGTCGATCCTTTGATCAGGCTATTCATGCTATAGTCGACCGTAGCTGCGATGTTGAGATTACTGGTCACAGACTACATGTAATTCGAGTTCTTCTTGGGTCAAATCCTCTACTCCTTAATTGGGTTTATCCTAAGGTCATCCTATGGCCATCATTAGTAGTTTCTTATCAACCCTAATCATCAAACTCATCCCTTCTGGATATCATTGGGATTTTCTCAAGGAATCACATAAATCGTAATAGGTTGATATCTTTTATCCTCCATTGAAGTCTTATTCCATAGAGTTTACATCTCCAGAGATTCGGTTCATACCTTTACCTGTGATAGATGCTAATCTCTTCTCAGAAAATTCCTCTCCTTAGCCTTTTCTTCTTCTCCTTCTCTTCCTTCTCTTCCCTTCTCTTTCTTTATGGTTACTAATGTTCTACAAGAGTGAAAAAGGGCTGAGGGACATCCTTTACATAGAGGAAAACTCTCTATATAGAGTCATTTTTCAATTAAGAAAGAACTCCTCCTCAAATTAGAAAAGTTCCCAACTCGGAGTCTTATATGGGGTCTCACGGTCGATGGCTACGGTCGCAGAACCCATCGACCGTAGGGTCAAAATCATCAACCATAGGGTCCTGGATTAGTGACCATTATTTATTTTCATATGGTCGATCGTATCTACCCAGGTATGCAACCATATGCATACAGTTTTGGGTGTTGAGTCGATTTTTATACCTGGTTTGCGATCCATCTTTACACGCTGTCCACTTGGTCTAGGAATGATGGGAAGACCTAACATGACACAGTTAAAACGGGTTAGTGGAGTGTGGGTCTTACAATACTGGCCAACATTGGCTAAGGGGGTGGGTGATTCAGGTGGATGTATCCTTTGGAATAAGCCGCTGGCTTATCATTAATAGTTTACAACAAATAGGAAACCAAAGGATCGAGGCGGATAATCATCCATCCAGTTCATCATCCAGTTTAACACTTGTTGAATCAGAGAACTCTCTAGAAGTGAGGCCTATGTCGGCTGGTACATCATCCGGTTCATCATTTGGTTTAACACTTGTTAAATAAGAAAACTCTCTAAAAGTAAATCGGAGGCTCTACCGAGTGGTACATCATGCGGTTTCGGTTAGTGCCTCCACTTCTAATTCCGCCTCTGATTATTAAGGTCATAAGTACGTTATGTATGGGGCCTACCTGGTGGTACATCATCTGGTTTATCATCCAGTTCCATCCATAGGTTCAATCTGATAAACCAGGTTTTATCGAGAAAGATGAAGTGAAAGTTGGAGATTTGCTGACCCAACTCACTTCCTTCCATAATAGGATGATGGGGAGCATTTTCCTACTCTTGTTGGTGTTTTTATGATAAACAACACCTCCATTGGAGGTGTGAGGGCCCCTAATCAAAATCTAGGGTTTGTTCTTAGCCTCCATTAATGGTGGCCATTAATGTTCGCCAAGGCCCACCACCCATGATGGTCATTAACACTATAAAGCAAGGGAAGGGAGGTTTATAAACGAACCTGAGATGGAAAGTGACCCAAGACTTGGTTTTCAAGCATCTCCCAAGCTTATCTCCTAAGGTTAGGTTGAAGCTCCCCAACTCCACCAAATAGCTAAAACCCAAATGAAGGTTTTAGCCATTATTTATTGGAAATAGGGGAGAGAGAAAGTGACCCACACATGTAAACCGATGGTAAGGAGTCAGGTGATTCATCCTTTGGTTGCGCCTCTGGTCATGCCTCCAGTTACTGCCCCTGGTTGCTGCCCCCGATTCGGCATAAAACATGGTATTGGCTTTGGTTTCTCAAGCCCAATGCACTGGAAGGCACGCTGTACCTACCTAAGGTCCACTACACTGACTAAGGTCCAGCTAGAGTTCCTTTCCTTGGATCTGAACATATCTGTCGGGTCCGTCAGTTGTCAACATGGTAAGACCCAACATGTGTAACGGTCTAAATTGGTAGGGAAATTTGGGGGTGGGTTTTACAATCCCCCCCAACTTATAGGAATTTTATCCCGCAAATTAGGGCCAGCCTAAGTTCATCATCCCAATACCAATACTTCATGTCATTACTAGTTTGTGACGCTCATATCATCGTGGTGTGAGTTAATAGGTGACATTTCATTACGATCCCATAGTTCTCAATAATATTGAGGTTATTGTCGATCATACTTAAGGTCTTATCCCCTTATATTATTATCCTCTTGGTAATCAATTTGTGGTTAGCCCTTAGCATGCTACTCGATTCGTATCTTTTAACAATACTTTTCATTGTCTAGAGTACCCCTAGGATCTGTTCATGGTATATCCTCTAGGTTCATTACTTGGGATCCTTAAAACTCTTTCCTACTTTGAGTCTCAGTCTTAAGTTGAAATAACTTGACTTTCACCCAAAAATGGGTGTGATGGCCCAACTCCTTAAGGGCTTGTGGCGATGATGACAGGGGAGAGATGGTGGTAACCAAAGTAAATAAGGCCATGACCATAATTCTTGAACTTTGACTCCGTTATGTACTAACTGTCACCATGGTCCCTTTCCAGATGGTTCGTGTGATGAGTTCTGGATTGGGAATTGGAATTTCTTTATGGTGGCAACATTCCAATTTTTGATTTAGAATGAGATCTAGGAAGGAACCCACATACAATTCCTGACATTACTCAGTTCTAACCTTATCAATGCATTCGAGTAAGTTCAAAGACTTACTTGGATTCCATGGCCCCTATCTATTGCACTCACTGGGATGAGGTAATTGGCATTCGCCCATTATCTTCGCCTAATCCTTGTGTGTGGATAGGCCCACTCTTACCCTTCTGATGGCCTTTAGGTCTTTGTTGGGAGTGGGATCTCTCCTCATGAGGAATCACATACTAAAATTTTAGACATTGATGATCGATCATTGAACCCACGGGGGTATGGTTCGCCAATGTGAGGTTCACCCTATGCGGTGATACCTTTACCCTCTACGCTAAAGAGGGGGACATAATTGAATGGTACGCACTCGAGTTAAATAGAATCCGACCAAAAATTCCAAAGATAGAAGTATTCACATGCATATTTCCATGTTAAATGCCATTATATGCTATACTTAAATTACACTTAAATCGAATTAAGGCATACTTGTAAATACTCCAGGGGAGTTCTGGGCGTGCTCATATGTCATGGCCAATACTAAGCCTGCCGTCAGTGCTGGTGGTCTCTGGTATGGGAATTGACAAGTCCTAGCCAGGTGTCCATGTTTGTCACTGTTGTAACACTTCTTACACGCCTTAGACCGGGTGACAAAAGGCATGGCCCACGGTGGTGGGACTCAAGGTACTGAAACTACAAGCCAAGCTTGAATAAGTGTTGGGCTGCTAGCTACTGGTCTGGCTGACTGTAGAGTAGAGTACGGTGCTCTAAAGGGTCTAGTAGCAGGGAGGTGATTTGTGAAGCTGGGCGCCCACTTCTGGCTCTGATAATTCTGCTTATTCCCATCCTCTATTGACTTTGCCCCTTAGATGACGTCGCTATACTCTGTGAGTCTCAGGGAATCCACTATCACTTTCAAGTCCCCTCTTAACCCTTGTATAAACCTTCTTAGCTTTAGTTCCTCATCTCTCATGGCAGTGGGATAGAAGTAAAATAACTCTTCGAACTTTTATTGATATCTTTCCACTGTAAGGGCACCCTGGGTAAAGTTAAGGTACTCTACTTCTTTTCTGTCCTGAAAGCTTTGGGGAAAGAAATTTTTGAAGAATGCATCCTTGAATATTTACTAGGTGATATCCCCATTGTATTTTTGTAGGGTGGGTTGCATCCCCTTTCACCAGCCATATGGTACCCCTTCCAACTGAAATGTAGCACACGTTAGCATTTGACGCTTAGAGCACATGAGGGTCTCTAAGGTTTTCTCCATTGCCTGCATCCAGATGGCAGGATGCATTGGGTTTGTACCTACCCCGGTGAACTTTAGTGGTTTCATCCCCTAGAAATATTTCATTACTTTAAAGCCCTCTATGGGGGTCTGAGCTGCCACTCCTACCACAGCAAAATGAGTTTGTACTTGTGGAAGTAGCATGTCCCTTTGTGGAGGTGGTGGTGAAGCCTCACCAACTAGGGTTTGTCCGATTGCAATAGGTACTGGAGGAGTCCCAGCCATTGGAAATGGTATTGGACCCTATCTAAAGGTTGCCACAAAATCTATCAAAAACCTACTGCTGCCTGGCAACTTGTGTCCTCTGTTATTCCTCGAGGAATTTTCTCTACTGCCTTTCAAGATTATGGGCAAACTTGCTCATCGCTATAGTCATATCAACCATGGTTAGCACTAGAGGTGCTAGTGGTGGATTTTGTTGTTCCGACTATAAGGCAGTGAAAGACCCCTTATTGCCTCCTCTCCTATGGGTGGGCCCAAGTATAATTTTTATATCCTTGTGCTTCGTCGGGGAGGCATTATTTGTCTCTTTATGTATGGCAAGATATAAAAATCATAGCCTAGGTTAGTACAAGAAATAAGAAGTTGCTCAACAAAATCCACATTTGACCATGCATGGAGTTGGAAAGAAAAACTATATGTGTGAGGAATAGTTTCGAAGGTTCCCTATTTCATTAAGGTACTTTTTATGCTAAGGGGGTAGAAGTAGCCAGGGCATGTGCCTTCGGTTGGGTTCCTCCAGCTAGGCTTTCCCCCAAACTTATATGAAGCCGGCTGGGAAGACCTGGTGGCGGTATCCATTGGCTTCTTCACAGACCATTGTTTTACCTTTGTGAGTAAGGTGGCGATGGAAGCCACCGACTATGCCACCGACTTCTCAATACAAAATTTTCAGAATTCTAGAGTTTTGGCAGCAGAGGATATTCGGCAATATGGTTCGTTTGCTAAAATCCTAAATGTTACTCTAAATAGGCGATGACACAAGGTGGCTTATCATTTTGCCGGTACGAGGTGCCCTCCAGGTCACCTCCAGAACTGAAATTTATAAGTCTTGCCTATCTGACGGATTGAGCCAACCTAAGGGGCTCTTTTGTCGATCAGTTGGCTCAGCTGAAACAGTGAGCCCTATAAAAGGCTCATTTGTTTCACCATAAACCACACAAGTGTTTTCCATATCAAAGGAGAGAGTCCCACATCTACCGATAGAGGCTGAGAAACCCACTTTTGGTGTTTGGAAGCTATTTTGATCTTCCATTCACTTACATTATAGTCGATCAGTAAGGTTTTCCTCTCCTGTTTCTCCTTATCAAGATTTCATTAAGGACTACTCATTCTATAAGATGGGATGTCAAAGGGAAGCCTTAGAATTTGGGTTTCTTTCCTCAAAACCTTGGGGCTTTGTCCCTACATGGTTTAGGCTCCTATCGGCATGCATCCATGGTGTCGATATGGTTTTGTTGCTAGGCCCTTGGTTTTCCAAGGGCTTTACTGGCACTTGGATCCTTTTAGTTGCGGTCCTTTGGCCATGACATGGGGAGCCCAAGGTATGGTTGCCCCATATACCACATGCACATACTATGTGTGCTTCTCTGAGGTTGTCTTAGGTACATGGGAGTACCCAAACTAACTCTAGCCTATACTGACTTTTCCCATTTTAGTTGGGTTTGTTTGTGCTAACCCTCCTGCATAGGTATTCGATTCCCTACTAGTTTGTTCTTACGAGGTAAGCCATAATTGGAATCATTTTGGTCTAAAAAGGTGGAGGAAAGGCCTTATATAACGTCTGAGGATCTCAAACATTTTACCATTTATAAGTCGTTTAAGAAATAAGCTTGGGCGCATAAACTCTACATCTAGGAGGTTGTGTACCCCAACTTGGGGTGTCATTTCTATTACAACCTGAGGTATGAGCTGGATGATGTTGAAGGCATCCTATGCATCATCAGCCAAGAGAAAGGCATAGCTGAGATTGGACATCACATGCTGGCGGAGATGTTGGGTGTATCTATTGGAGGGGAGCAGATGTATTGAGGCCACGTAAGGCATACCATATGACATAAATGGGGTGGGCTGAAGTGTGGAAAATCCTTCTCCTTCCCGAGAAGTTGGGAGTGGTAGGCAATGTAGAGTTTGACTTTAGGCCCATCCCCGAGGTGATTAGTAGATAGTTCAGCATGGTATCCACCCTAGGGCTGGGCATACGAAGGAACTGAACACTTTTGCATCTTACATGACGTACCGCATCTTTGTCGAGCAAGCGTTGTGCCTACCCTACACTATTTTAAGGAACATCTTATTCATTGCCAAGCATGTTGGTGTTGGCAAGTTACCCTATGGATGCATGATGACATGCATAATTGTGGACGTTGGTGTTGCTTTCAATATAGAGGCCATCGAGTCGTCTGACTTCTAGTGGGACTCCATCGTTTGGATGAGGCTCAATTGCCATGACCTATCCCGATTCAGAGGCACGACTAAGACCATTGTAGGGTCCATGCCATCAAAGACTGCTACTATCAGCATTGGCACTGGATCTGGAGTTGGTGCTAGCTACGGAGTATAGATAGAAGGGGTGGTGCCTATCCAAGCACAACCGTTGTCAGTGAAAGTGACAATAACAGCGACAATGACAACAAAGACAATGGTCCTACAGGGCAAGGTGCCCTACCAAGTCCTAAGGCTTGCAGCCACATGAGCCAGGTCCATGAGGTGCTGACTCTAATGTAGCAGTAGTTAGACGAGCTATAGAAGGGGTAGCAATCCCTCACAACTGAGATGGGGTGTATGCCAGATATCTTGTCCTGAATGCTGTCTTGGAAATGTCACTTTCTTTTATCCTCAACTGGTGGTAACCTGATCGAAGATCTATCTTGGAAAATATACATGCACCTTCCAATTGATCAAATAATTTGTCGATCCAGGGCAAGGGATACTGGTTCTTAATGGTTGTCTGATTCAACTCTCGGTACTAAGGTGGAGTGCTTAGCTTTGTGAAACCCTATTCTAACAACTCCTAGAGTCAGGGTTTTAATTCTTGTAAATCTATGGGAGCTATCCGGTAAGGGTCTCAGAGGCTGGAGTTGATCCTAGTAGTAGATCTATCACCAAGTCTTCCAACCATGATGTCTTGGCTCAGTGTCCAAAACTTCCACCATGTGGCTTTTACAATCTTGTTGTAGCAGCTTGGAAGCTTGAAGGGCCAACAAGAACTGTTTTCTCCGTTTCTCGGTCCTGTCGCCCATGAACGCGTACCCCTCTCCATTTGTGGGCTAGAACAGGATGTGGTGCTTAGCGCATAGGATGCTAGCTTGATGTTGAGGAAGCCAGTTCGCACCCAAAATGACGTCTAAGTCAGTCATCCCCAACTTGATGAGGTTGGCCTCCATCACTAGGCATCCACTGAAACTTGGCATGGTCCGAAGTAGGTGTCTAGCTCTACTTGCAAATCCATTAGCATGTGAAATGTTGGGGTGTGGTTCATCTTACTGGGTAACTGTCTGACTTTGGACCATATCCCCCTTTTCACACTTACAATTTGGATTTTATATATAATTAGTCCTTAGTTCATACTTGTTCATTATTATCTTTATTAAGTTCTTATAATGTGGTGCACCTCTAACCTATTGTCTCCCCTAATTACTATCATTGGTTGGTACATGTCTTTTCATAATTTTCCTATGCAACTGTCATCGAAAGATGGAAACACATGTGCAAGAAAAATCTGTAGGTAGAATCAGTGTAGTTGTGCTCTAATACCAGTGTTGTCATGGCCCATTTCTGGACACATGCTTGATATTTGGGTCGACCCATAAGACGACCCAAATCTTCCAACGATCATAATGAAGGAAACACGGTAATAATAACATAAGTGATATATTAAGTGATAAAAGCCAACTAAGTTGTACTATATCATAGTAAAGTGTTGTTATATGAGGCACCACATTGGGTCCCATAGACACAATCGATGCAGTGACAGCCCCTCGCCATGATCCAGTAAAGGGTCTTTGCCAGTAGAGATATTCTCCACCAGTGGAGACTCCATGAAGTCGGCCGCAGAAGCAGTACTTACAATAGAGTCTGAAAATAGATCTGAAATCAATGGGTGAGCTCCCATCCCAGCTCAGTAAGGAGTCAAGTATCAATGTACATGCAATGCTGGAGATCAAAGGTTACATGCAAACACAACCAAAGAAAGATGTGGTTTATTAATTAGGTCATGGTGTAATGATTTTGAAGGTAGATGTGATGGCCACGATACTGGGCCGCAACCTCTTACACCCTGAAGGTGAACCGCCATTGATCTCGGGATAGACCTTGGACTAATTAGTAAAACCACTTATCCCAGGATGGACCCCAGATTAACAAATGGCTTGTTACCCCTCCGAGCTAAGCCTCAGACCATAATCGTTTACACTCCATTGGTAGATCGGCATTAATCCTGAGATGGACCCCTGATTAGACAATAGCATCATTGACTCGAAACGGACCCCAAACTAAACAATAGCTTGTGACTAAGTGGACCGCCATTGATCCCAAGATAAACCTTAGACTAATTAATAGCTCGTCACCACCCCAGGATAGGCCCTCCAGTGTTCGATGGCATGGTCTTATGCCAGTACCTAACCCCTTACTGGAAAGGGTTTAGAAACTGGGGTATAAATGTATTTATATATGTAAACCATCCTATGTCTAATTATATGCACAAAAGTAAATGGGGCTACACCCCAGTAGAGATCTCCGGCACCACTTCGATGGACCACCGTGCCCCCGCTAAGATGCTAGCAATTCCAACATGGTCTGTGTATCAGTGCGTCACCCTCCCATGAGTACCACAAGCAGTACGCACCATCATACATGGTTGAACATAAGCATTAAGATAAGTAGGGCTGTACCCTAGCAGAGATCCCCAGCTCCCCACTCCCATGTTTCACCATGCCCTTACTAAGGTTCTAATAATTCCAACATGATCCATGTACCGTGCTCCCATATGCCACACGAACCATCATACATGGGTGAACAAGTGCATGAACATAAGAAAGGCTATACCCCAACGGAGATCCTTGGCACCACCCCAATGGACCACCATGCCTCTGCTAGGGTAATAGTAACAGAAACATGATCCATGTGCCATACTCCCCTATGCCACATGAACAATCATACCCAATCAACATAAAATCCAACAAAACATAATTTTTATAATGCAAATGCATGTTCAAAGATAAATAATTATTGGATGGCTTGTTATAAAGTATAAATGTAGAAATGTCGACCCCTCACCTGTAGGCACCACTAGTGCTGAAGAACCTTGAAGTTGGTAATAGGCTCCATCAACTACCCACGTCGGTTTACCTATTAAATTGCATAAGTCCATTATGTTAGTTAAGTAGCTTTTAACCTGCATAGACATGTCCTAAATGCCCCTATGTGGGTCCCAAGATAAGCTGGGAACCCAACGGATGATTCTCGAAGGATTTTACTAGGCATACTAGCCAACAATGGCCAAGGCAGCTGGTGATCTCAGTAGATGTATCCTCCAGAATAAGCCCCTGGATTATCCTTAATGATTTATAGAAACTAGGGAACTGGAGGATTGAGGTGGATGATCATCCATCAAGTTCATCATCCGGTTTAACACTTGTTAAATCAGAGAACTCTCTGGTAGTATGGCGGAGGCTCTATCGGGTGATACATCATCTGGTTCCAGTTTGTGCCTATGCTTCTGGTTCTGCCTCCAGTTCCTAAGGTCATAAGTATGTTAAGTGTGGGGCCTGTCGGGTGTACATCATCCAGTTCGTCATTAGGCTCTATCTACCAGTTCAGTCCAAAAAACTAATTTTTACCGAGGAAGATGAAGTAAAGTTGGGGATTTGCTTACCTAACTTACTTTCTTCCATAATAGGATGATGGGGAGCATTTTCCCTACCTTTGTTGGTGTTTTTATGATAAACAACACCTTCGTTGGAGGTGTGAGGTCCCTTAATCAAAATCAAGGGTTTGTTCTTGGCCTCTATTAATGGTGGCCATTAATGTTGGCCGAGCTCCACCACCCATGATGGTCATTAACACTACAAAGCAAGGGCAAGCTGGTTTAGAAACCTACTTGAAATGGAAGGTGACCTGAGACTTGGTCTTCAAGCTTCTCCTAAGCTTATCTCCCAAGGTTAGGTTGAAGCTCCCCAACTCCATAGCTAAAAGCCAAATGAGGGTTTTGGCCCTTATTTATAGGAAATCAGGGAGAGAGAAAGTCACTTACACATGTATACCGATGGCAAAGAGCCGGGTGACTCATCCTCCAATTGTGCCTCTGGTTACTACCCCCCGTTATGCCCCCGATTTTGCCCCCAGTTGCTGCCTTTAGTTCGGTAAAAAATATGTCACTGGCTTTGGTTTCTCAGGCCCAATGCATTGGAATGCACGTTGGACCCACCTAAGGTCCACTACACTGATTAAGGTCTAGCTAGAGTTCCTTTCCTAGGATCCAGACAAATCCCTCGGGTCTGTCAGTTGTCGAAGTGGTAAGACCCAACATGGGTGACGGCCCAAATTGGTAAGGAAGTTTGGGGGCGGGGGTCTTACATATGCACTACTATCCATGATCTGAATCCATGAAGGGTAGCTCATACTTTTGAAGTTATGTCATTAATGGTGGATATCACTAGGAAGCAGGGTCTCTTCTAGACACCTAAGGTTAGATCCTTCCTTTCCATACCAACTGTACCGACTACTACCTGCGATGCGGTCTCGTAAGCGGTAGCTTGTACACTTGCAATTGCACCATTAATGGTGATTTATGTCTCTTTCTTCAATTTAATTACGAAGGTATCACCATTACAAAACGGTTACTAGTGAAGGGTGCTACTTCATTCATAAATTTATTAAATATTAACATTGCAAGTTCCATTAATTGATTTACAGTCATGGTAAGGAAATTCTTACAGTGATTCTTCTCCTTCGAGTTCTTTGGTGAACAGGCAGTGATAGGGATGTGTTCTTCCTCTCCACTCTTTCTCCTTTTCCTTGCTACAAACCCTTCTCCTTCCTTCCTTTGCATTCTTCTTCTTCTTCTTTTTCTTTTCTTCTTCCTTCTCCTCTTTATTCCTTCTCTAGAGAGACGCATCAATCTCTCTCTCTCTCTCTCTCTCTCTCTCTCTCTCTCTTTTCTCCTTTCTTCCTCCTTTTCCTCTCTCTTTATCTTTCTCTCTTCCTCCTCTAGAGACGTATCAGAGTCTCTCTCTCAATCTTTGGCTGATAGACTGAATAAGTGAGAGAGATCTCCCTTGTTGTCAAATCGGTAAGTATAGGATCCCATCATGGAGGGTGATTAGATTATGGGATCTCACGGAACCCATAATGGAAGTTGGGAAGATTTCCCTCCTTTCCTTCCATTCTCAGACCGTGCATGGTTACCTTACCATGCATTGAAAAGATTTAATCCAATCGACAAGTCCTGCGGCAAGTTGGTCACCAAACTAGTTTGTGACCATTGCTGCAGCTACAGAGGCATGTAGCTGGTGGTCGTAGCTAGACTACCATGTCTAGTTGGACCTCTCTTTTGGCTGACCTAACTAGAGTTCATTAGTTTTGGGTGTTGGGTTTCCGAGTTCGTCGAGTCCGTACCTCTTCGTAACATGTAGTCCCATGTTTGAATGACATAAGAGGTTCAAGCTCATGATACGTGTCACCTCTTGGGGATTTTGGTCATTCTTCGGCCGTGTAGGTCTAATATGTTCGTCGTGGAATGACCTGTTACAAGCCAAAATTTCCATCATGGGACTGAAATTTGGGTACGGGTCTTACAACTCCATCCCCTTACAAAAATTTTGTCCTCGAAATTTAGACGTACCTACGTCCTTACAGCCACGATTATCGCTTGAGCATATCATCCACCTTTTCCCATTAAGTTTCTTCCTCTTTATGGTCCTTCCACAGGATTCTGGCAAAAAGGTACTATGCTTTGAGTTCTTTGCCTTCTTGATCTACAATGGTTGAAGGTTCCACTGCATATAACAAATCGGCCTTTACCTGGGCAGTTCCATGGTCAACACGTATGTCGGGTCCCTGTTGTTCTTCTTTAATATCGACACATAGAACATGATGCGAATGCCAGATAGGACTAGTGGTAGAGCCATTTGGTAGATAACTCCACGTTGGCCCAGTACTTCATAACGTCCGATATAACGAGGACTCGACTTCCCTTTCATGCCAAATCTCTTTATTCCTCAAAGGAAAACACCTTCAAGATACCAGCTTCTTCGGAGAGTAACGAGACTATGCAGCTTTGATTCTTTCTCTGATCCCTTCGACCTTCTTATAAGTTTCTTGAATGATTACATCCCAAAATTCTTCTTTCACCGACATCAGTCCAGTACAATGAAGTCCTACGCCTTTTTCCATACAAGGTCCTAACTTACTGAGAAGTCAGACTCTTATAAAATAATTTGGTCACATTAGCCTTCATTTCTATCCATTAATAGCTCTTCATTGTAGTACTTCCTTGTACTTTTCAGGTACATGGAGTAGGGAGTGGTGTGGGCATCCATCATAATGGTATCTTTCATTGTTTTCATCATTTTCTAGCACACCAACCATTCCTCAAAAGTATAGTATTTCATCATCTCGCTTTGTGAAGTCAGGAACTAACTTGCCTTGGTCAAGGTCCATGGCAACTATACTAAGGTAGGGGGTCTCAGGTATCGATTCCCTTATACCAACTTTTGATAAGAACGGCCTGGACTTAAGGTACTAAACAATACTGATGTGGCTACGGTAAAGTTTCCATCCTTTGGGTCTAGCACCCACCCTCGTAGAGACAACTTTACTACCTAAGGCATCATCCATTACCTTAATCTTTCAAGGGTGGTGCTGTATATTGATCCCACAGTCTTTTAGTAACTCCAACCACCACCGTTATCTCAGTTTTGGATCCTTCTAGTTAAAAGTAAACTAGACTCTTATGGTCGGACATGATGTTGAATGCTCTACCATACAAAGAGCAACTCCATGTCTTCAAGGTAAAAAGTACTACTGCCAACTCAAGATAATGAGTGGGGTAGTTCCCCTCATGCTCCTTTAGTTGTTGAGAAGCATATGCAACAACCTTGTCGTATTGAATGAGTATGCATCGCAACCCTTTGTTGGATGCATTAGCATACGTTGAGTAACCAGGCATTCCAATCGGTATGGTTAACATCTGGAACTTTCTTTCCACTTGTCAGTTCATCCAAATTTCTGGCCTTTCTTGGTTACCTGAGTTAGGGAGTAGCAAAGAGGAATTAATCCTTGATACATCATCGATAGTATCCCGCTAAACCAAGAAACTTTTAACATCTGGTTCCAACATCTATGCTGGTCGTTTGGGTTCCTTATTCAATTATAGCTTGGACTTTATTGGGGTTCACAAAGATTCCTTTTACCTATGACAATATGTCCAAGGAAACTACTCTCTCTAACTAAAATTTTGATTTCACAAATTGTAATACCAACTTCCCATCCTTTAGTCGTTATTGCACTTCTCTTGGGTTTACCTCGTGATCTTCGAGGCACTTAGAGTACACCATGATAGAAGGAAGTCATGGAATACCATAATCGTTTACTTCATAAATGAGGTAGGAGCATTGGTCAACACAATGACATGACTAGAAGTTCATAATGACCATAACGGGTTTGGAAAACTGTCTTGAAAACATCTCCGCCTTTGATTCTCAATAGGTGGTAAGTGGATCAGAGGACGGTCTCTAAGGATACTGCACCACTTGCAGTTGATTGAATATATCATCAATCTTGGGCAATGAATACCTATTTATGACAGTGAGCTTGTCAAATTATCGATAATCAACACACAGTTTTACTCTTCCATCATTATTCTTGACAAGTAAGACAAATGTTCCTCAAGGCGAAATTCCTGATCTTATAAATTTCTTGCCTAGCAATTCTTGTACTGCACCTTGAGTTTTCCTCAATTCTACTAGTGCCATTCTATATGGTGCTTTGGATATGAGTGTCGATTATGGGGGTATGTCGATCACGCACTTCGTTTCCCTATCTGGGGGTAGACATGTCAAGTCTTTTGGAACTACTTCTAGAATTTCATTCACCATCCTTGTGTCTTTAGTCTTAGGGGTCTCAAAGGTAGTGTCCCCTATAATCGCCATAAACCCTGTACAACCTTGAGATAGAAATTTACAGGGATCAAGGTTTGTAGAAACAATTTTTTCTACTTTTTCAACTTATCTCCAATGGCCACAATCGATTCGCCGTTGTCTACTTCAACTGATATTTTCTTCCCGTAACTAGGATGCTAGCTTTGAGGTTAGACAGTCTACCCATTTTTAAGATTGCTTCAGAATCACACTGATTCATCAATACCAGGTCCGCATTCATAGCTTATTACCAATTTGGACTCAACATAGTTCTAGGTAGTATGATAGTTTAACTTGATGTCCCGATGGGGTATTACGCTTATGGTTGAAACTCCAAAGGTTTTGGGCAAATTCTCAACTTTTCCATGAATGTTGTAGCTATGAATAAGTGGATCGCGTCCAAGCCAAAGACTTGATTCGATAATTTCGATATTTGTAAAGTATATGTATCAACTTAGTTTAGCATGCACGAATTCCAAATCCTACTTGAATGTGCAAGGTTTTTGACCTATTAATAGAGGAAAAAGGAGTACTTGTGATCCCAATGGTGGTTGCAACTACTTCTTCCACTGTCGGATGGAGAACCTCACTTTGCTGTAGTTCTTGGTTCACTGGGAAAGGACAGCTTTTTCGTGGGTGACCGACTCAGCTACAAAAAGTGCGATAATAGCAAAGGGCACCACTTGTTCTAAGGATTTCATGAACAGCTACAGTTGGCACTGGAGTAGGTGTACTGTTTTTAGCAAATGGTTCCGGTCTAGGAGTAAGTGTTAGTGCTAGGGTTATTGGAATGACAGGTCCTTTTTCAATCACAGCTAGGAGTTCCATGTTGAGTCATTGTTGCTGGTTAATGTCACGAGCAAGGTTCCTCATAGATTCTATTACATCGTTGGTCGTCAAGGATTTCGGTATTGGTGGTACTACAGGCATGGGCTCAACTACTACCTCAGGCAGAGGCGCATGCTCTACGTTTTGTTCAAATGTCACTACTTCAGGTGGGGTGACTTTTTTGGCGATACAAGGCACACATTGCCTTTTCTGAGAGCTAGGAGACATTGGAGTGAGGATTTTTTCTCGAAACATGAAAATTTTAACTATCAGTGGCCTCACGAATTTGAATGTTTCAAAGAGAATATCATGCAATGCAAATGAAAATGCTCGAGGTCATCAAGATTGGGTTAACATAAGCATTGTAGATGTAACAAGCGAGTAAACATTCAAAATGGAGCAAAAAAACAAAGAAAATGGGAAGTGCTGCTAGAGAATGTGTGCGGCTGGGGCGTGCAGCTGTGACATCAGACCACATGTTGGTTTCTCCATTTAATTTAGAGGCGCTACATTTATTTCTCTTCTTTCAGTTACGCGGCTGAGCATGCTACTGGAGGAGCAGACACTCTATCCGTACAACCTTCTTAGGGGATTTTCTTGGTGATTCTAAGCCTAATCTCTTCATTCATTGTCCTAACACTTTGTCAGGGGGAATGCTATTTCGGCTTTTCCCATCAATAATGCTTTATATACCATTTATAACTCTAACTATCTTTTTGGTACGTTGATCTACTTGATTCTCTTGGTAATTAGTAACCTTCACTAAAACTTTCTTCTTTTAACAGATGATTGCCACTTGATTTAAGTTTTTTTTTTTTCAATGACTTCTCTAAACCTTCTGGTACCTATTGGGGAGGAGTTAGGGGCAGCAAGACATGCATCACCTCAGTTTGAGTATGACTAGTGGAGTTGGGTCATTCAAGTATTTGTGATGAATTGGAGAGGTATGCTGTTTGTTGAGCATTCATTGTTATGGGTTGGTTACTTACCCATAAGTTCCTTCGATTGGGGATAAAACTTTCCAGAGGTAAGGGCATGAAGAGGTCAGTGTCGAGACTTCTTCTATGGATGACTCGACTTCGACGAGTGATAGAAGTAGTTCGATACCCATTATTGTAGGTTCTAGGGAGAATTCTTCCTTTGCTCAGGGTTCAAAAGACATGGCACCATCAGTGGATGAGAGAGAAAGTATGCCACCGTGGCGAGGAATTTATGACGTTGTATTACTCGTGATGGGTCCTCAAACTAGAGTTCTTGAGATTGCTGAGCTGTGAGGTTTACTGGTAGATGCTCGCACTTTGTTGTCTATGTTACAGGAGTACCAGTGGTTACACCGACTGGACTGATTTCTTACAAGAGGCACATGTAGCAAAACATCTCAAGTGTGGACTGACATGTGATAGCAACTGAGTATGCCAATTTGCAGTTCTGAGACGCTCTTGAGGCTACTAGATAGGAGATCTCTTTTATGAGGAGCGTATTGACTACTACAGGTTTGTTATCAACTATTCCTACTTAGATGGTGACAGAGGCTGCAACTGGGTGTGAGAGATCTCATTAGAGGATGGCTACTGGCTAGAGTTCAGCCCACCTACTCTGTAGATAGTCCGAACCATTAGGAGAATCGTTAGACTCAAGAGTTAGACTAGTAGTTAGGTTTTTATTTTACTTACCTCATTTTGCTTATGTAAATGTAAGAGATTTAAAAGTGTAACCACCAGTGCACAGTATCATGTAGTAATGGGTCGAACTCAGGGAGGACGTGCTATTTTCCTAACTTAAACAATGCAAAGTGTACCCAAATGAATTGAATAAATTAGGCAACATAAAACACTCTAATAACAACCTAAGCGAGCAACAAAAATCATGATAAAATGGATTCCTAATTGCATGAAAATTTAAAGCATCCTAAATTAACCCTAGAGTAACAAATAGCAATTGCATGAAAGAAAACAAAATTAAAAATAAAAGAGTGTAAAAAGAACCAAACTTATCTCGGGAAGATTTCTCCGTCATTACTTGCCATCATGTTGTCACTAAGGCAATGTGTATACGATTACAAAGGGAGCCTTCTCTCCTAAATTAAAATAGTAATAAGGTACAACCTATATTGATCTATCCTACTATAGAATTTGAAATTTGAAATTAAAACTTTAGAAAAAAAATAAGCAAGAAGAACACAACTTGAAAGGAAGAAACTAAGACTCTCGAACTCTCCCTTAAATAAATTTTCAAAACTAAAAAAAAAAGAAGCTTACAATAGAATTCATTGATGATTTTTCTATTACTGAGTATCATATATATATATATATATATATATATATATATATATATATATATAGTTGAGTGAAGATTACAACCAATCTTTACAATTGGATTACAATGGATTTCGTAGAGATAAATTTGGTAACCTAATGCCAGCCTTGTAGGTTCATTATATGTAGACAATTCTTGAGTAGGTGAGTATCTTGCAACAGCTCATGTTATCGTTGGCATCATTATCTCTTTTTGGAAACTTCCATAACCAATTGAAGCTTTCCATTCTTCCATGCCATGTCAATCTTCACATGTGATATCAACCTTAAGAAAAAATAAGAAACCCCAAAGATGTGGCAATCTCTACATTGTAAATTCGATCCCAAATAAGTAAGAAATATTTTCTAAAGATAATATAATCTCTTACATGAGATTGAGCTGCTTTTTGACTTGGTCCAAGGCAGATCTCATACATAAAATTCGTGGCTCTCCTTATAAAATTCATCCCTATGCATGGCTGTTGAGTTGACTAGGTGAGTTAACTGGGCAGGATCACCAAAAAATGCATAAAGTGGTTTTTTCAAGCTCGGATTGTTCCATTCTTTCACCTATACCCTACAAACATAAAAACAACATTAAACACCCAAGAAGCATCATAAAAGAGAATAAGAGATGCATACTTTATGCCCTAAATTCATACATAAAATGTGTTCATCAGCCCCACACTTGAGCTTTGCTAGTCTCGAGTAGAGAAAAATATAAAAAATAAATAAAATAAATTATACCTCACTTTCGTAGGAATCACGATTGCACTTAGCACGTGCAACAAGCCTTTAAACCCTTAAGTCACCCTTAATGGACGAGTTATGTCTCGTGAGTGTTTTCAGAGAATAAATATACAAAATTCATATAAAAATTTTAAACTTTAACTTTGGTATTTAGGAAAAAGAATATACATACATTCTATTAGTCAAGACACTCAACTTGGGATCAAGAAAATAGAGAAACTCCCACTCTTAAACTTTATTACCTCATTTGATTCAAACACTAAGCATGCATCTTTAATTAGGGAACCTTGTTATATCTTCCAAATATACCTTTCCTTAAGGTAGAACCTATGTAATATACTAGTAACCAAGACCCAAGATTTAGAGCCTATAACCATATTTGGATTTCAATACTTTTATTTCACATTTCTTATCTGCACTCTTCCTCTCTAAGTTACTCTATTATAGTTGGCTTGAGAAGTGCAGGTGGTTATGCATTCCCATGTTACTTATGTAGCTTTACTTTTTGCATATATCCTTAAGGACATTGATGCTAGGGATCACCCTTTTTTTTTCTTTTCAAGAAATCTCATCCAAGGAATTTCAATCAAGACACCTCGCTTCCCGAAGCAGAATGCCCTGTTTAGTTCTAAGAACATAAACTCTTATTATTATCTCTTTTTTTTTTTTTTACAAAGAGGTCTCGACTTTAATTAAAGGCTTAAATTACCAACTAGAACCATAAAAGATTCATTCCTTTAGGTAAGGTAATATGTATTTTCTAACTTGATTTTCACCTCAAGATACAAACTAGGTACTATCCTCACTTAGATTTTTATTACTTGACATGTGATGGTGTCCTAAGTCTCTCTCTCCTTCCACTTTTGTGTCAAAATCATAGAAAGACTGTATGACTTTGCCAAAAACCAAGGTTAACAGTGTTAAATGTTTTAATGAAAGATAAACCCTTCCCCCACACTTAAATCATCATTGTCCTCAATGTATGCAGAAGGATAAAAACAAGGACAAGGGAAAGAAAATCTCCCTGAATCAAGGATCAAGGTAAAAAGGATCGTAGAGATCTGTGGCCTCTTTAATGAAATCGTATGAAAGCTCCATAAATGGCTTCAGACACTGTCTATTTACTTTAAAGATCACACCTGTACCTAGATTCAGAATCTCAATAACACCCGATGAAAAAATATTTTGAACAATATAAGGGCCCTCCCAACGGGATCTAAGTTTACTAGAAAAATATGTAAGCGGGAATTATAAAGCAAAACCTTATCACCAGGGGTGAAAGGACTTTCAAAGGATATGTCGGTCATGATAAAACTTGGTCTTGTCATTATAGATGCGGGCACTATCGTAGGCATCATTTCATAATTCTTCCAACTTTGATAGCTAGAGGCATCAATGAATCCTCGCATCAGATAAATCAAAATTTAATTCCTTAATGGCCCAAAATGCATGGTGTTGCAATTCTACTAGTAGATAGCAAGCTTTTTCATACACCAAATGGTAAGGGGATTGACCAATAATGGTTTTAAAAGTGATCCTATAAGCCCATAAAGCATCTACGAGGCGAATGGACCAATCCTTGTGAGTAGGATTAACAATCATTTCCAAAATTTGCTTAATTTATTGATTGAACACTTCAACTTGTCTACTAGCCTAAGGGTGGTAATGGATCACCAATTTATGGGAAAACCATATTTATGAATAAGGGCCTGAAATGGTTTATTGCAGAAGTGCTTCCCCCTGTTGCTAATGATAGCTCGGGGGGTACCAAATCAGGAGAAGATATTCTCCTTTAGGAATTTGATGGTCACATTGTGGTATTGGTCTTAATAGAAACTACCTCTATCTATTTGGACTCGTAGTCCACCGGCACCAAAATATACTCATTCCCAAAAGACTTTGGGAATGGAACCATAAAGTCGATGCCCCAAACATCAAAAACTTCAACCACTAGAATTGGATTGAGTGGCATCATTTTTCGCTTCGTAATGTGGCCTAAAGATTGGAAAGAAAGGCATGCCTTACAGTAATTAAAGGCATCCTTAAAAAGATGAGGCCAATAGAATCCAGACTGTAAAACCTTGGCCGCGGTCTTATTTGGCCCAAAGTGACCGTTACACGCCTGATCATGATAGAAAGATAGCACAGATTGTTGCCCATGGTCAAGTGCACATCTCCTAATAATCTGATCAGGACAAGTCTTGAATAGATATAGATTGTCCCAAAAATAGTACTTGACTTGGGAATAGAAACTATACCTATCTTGGGCAGACCAATGGGAAGGGGTCTCACTTGTAACCAAGTAATTTATAATATTGACGAACCAAGGTTCACTAGATATTGCAAACAACTACTCATCTGGGAAAGATTCATTGACTAGTGAATCGACAATCAAAGAATTAGGCAGTTGGGATAAGTCGTCAACAACCAAATTTTATATTTCTTTTTTAAAACTAATCTCTAAGTTAAACTTTTGTGAAAGCAAAACTCATCCAATGACACAGGCTTTGGCATCCTTTTTTATGCAAGAGATGCCCAAGGACTGCATGATCCGTGTATACAATGACGTGTGATCCTATCAAGTAGGTCCAAAATTTCTCTAAAGCGAATACAACAGCTAAGAATTCTTTTTTAGTGGTGGTGTAATTAAGTTGTACATCGTTTAGAGTCCTACTTGCATAATAGATCACATGGGGTAACTTATTGATCTATTACCCTAGGACAGCCCCTAGTGCAAAATCAGAAGCATCACACATAAGCTCAAAGGGCTCTGTCCATATGGGTGCTTGAATGATAAAGGTCATGGTCAAAGCCTTTTTAAGTTGATTAAAACTCTCAAGGTAGGCAACATCAAAGTTAAAAAGCTAGCTTTAGCAAGTAAAGAAGTGAGAAGGCCAGCAATCTTACTAAAGTCCTTTATGAATCGTCGATAGAAATAGGCATATCGTAGAAAGGAGTGAATGTCCTTAATGGATTTGGGAACAAGTAACTTTTCAATCAGCTCTACCTTGGCTCTATCAACCATGATCCCCTCTTTGAAAATGTTGTGACTGAATACTATGCCTTGTTTTACCATGAAATGGCATTTTTTCCAATTTAAAACCAAATTCTTCTCTGTACACCTGGTGAGAACCAAGGAAAGATTATGTAGGTAATAAAAAAAAGTAGACCCATGCACAAAAAAATCATCAATGGATACTTCTAAAAATCTATTCTACCAAATCTGAGAAGATGCTCATCATCGACCTTTGGAGGTAGGGACATTGCATAGCCCAAAAGGCATGCATTGGTCAACATATGTTCCGTAGGGACATGTGAAGGTGGTCTTGTGTTGGTCATCTAAGGCAATGAGGATTTGGTTGTAACCTGAGTATCCATCTAAGAAACAATAGAACTCATGTCTGGCCAACCTCTCTAACATATGGTCAATGAAAGGCAAAGGGAAGTGATCATTCTACATTGTCGTATTCAGCATTTTGTAGTCTATGCACACTCTCTACCCTGTTTAGATACTGGTTGGAATCAACTTATGTAAGACCTTCACTCCACTAACCCGGTCTAACATGGGTTAACGTGTCTTGACAGGTTTTCCCATCATATCCGAGCCGAAAGAGACTGTCAGATGATAGATCATGCATTAAAGGTACAAAACTGACAACCATAATCTTTTTTCGATCTAATAGGTTGAGGTTGTTCGGTCCCATGTATTGTGCCACCAAACATGCAATCGATCAAACATAAAACAGACTCTTAGTTAAAGAAAGTTTCCTGGTTTGGTAAGACTACTCTCCCAATTGGGAGAGGACTCTATTAGGAGGTTACCCCTCTATATAAGTGATCCCACTTCCTCTCACTCTTTTGCTTAATCTACAAACCCTAGAATTGAGATAAGAGTTGAGAGAAAAAGCTTTGAAGACGAAGAAGGTTGTAAAGGAGAAGAAGGAAGGAGAAAGCTTATACCCACTGTCTGTTTTCAGCAAACATCATCGAGAAACCAACAATAAATTCTCTCTCGTTAATGTAAGTAGGAGAGGATGTATGTGAGGTTGGACTCATAACCATCAGAGACTGTTAGATAATTTCACTACTATATGAAATGTATTGTCAAATGACCCACAAGGATCTAGTAACAAGGTGGTGAGTAGAACTAGGGTTAGAGTAAAAACCCTAATGTGTCCTCAACCCTAGAACAATGTAGGATGAACCCAAAGAAAAGTCAAAGGATTAACTCAAAAGAAACCATAGACAAAAGAACAACCTGTAGGTTGTCCAGTCTGTATGATTGATCGCACCTAGAGGGAGAATGGTCAAAGTTCCTGACACTCTCGAAAAGTGTCTCAGGGTTGTTTGGTATGTTGTTTGGTTGGACAATATGCCACACCAGACATGCGATCGGACAATGTCTGGAATGACTGTTTGCCAATTCGAACAGTGAATCCAATTACTATAAAATTATCAGAATTAAACCTAACTTAATCCTATTAATTGTCTAGGATTCATAATCAACCAAAGTAGCTTCCAAGGTCTTGAGAAGAGTCGAGATCACTCAATAGGTGAGGGACAAGACCCCAAACTAATTGGTTAATAACAAACTACCTTACTTATTGTTGATATGCGTGTTTATACATATAACATGTCATCCCAATATCTGCTATTATTGCTCATGCATATTTATTTATTCTTATATGATGTAATTAAGGATGAGCATATGTTTGTGTGTGGTTGGAGTGTTGACTAGGTAGAGGTTGGAGCCTCAAACCATTCACCATACTAACATTTCTGTATAACTGTTACCTTAGCATGCTTAGTACTTGGCAGGGTATCAAGGGGTGTTGGCTGTATTGGTTGTAGTCTTATCGTTTGACTCTAACTTTATTAGGCCCAATTTGTTCTATCACCGGAAAAAGTATATCTCTAAGAAATAACCCTGTCTTAGAAGCACCAGCACACTCAGATGATTGTAAAAAAATTGCTCCTTTTGCTGAATAAGCAATAACATTAATAAAAGCACGATCCTTCATATCAGTCCACATATCAGACATCAAAGTGCATCCTGAAATACTCCATGACTCTCTTACTGAAGTAACATATTCCTCAACTCTTTGTCTTGCTCGTTGTACCAATTTGGTCCTCAATGTAGAATAACTCGGAATAGAATAAGTAGGACCATAGCAAACAGCAGACCTCATCATTTGAATGAATGCAGGAGACTGAATAACATTAAAAGAAATATTATTCAATATGAAAAATTGAACCATACCATCATCAACACTGTCCTTATCTTTTTGTTAAACATTTCACCCACTGATTGTTGTTGAGAACTTGAAGAATCATTTATGGATCTTGTTGTTGGTATTGTTGAACTTTCTCCGATTTTAGCTTTCTTATTATCCTTTGATAGAGCAGAGAGTGCCTCAGCTAGCACATTATCTGGCACGTTCGTACATATACCAACATCATTCCCTTTTTTGCATGCCAAGTGATATTTCACCCTTGAAATACCACCTGCATATTGATGCCCACAAAATTTGCATCTGAAACGACCCTTTAAGTCATCCACATATTTCCAAAGATCATCTCTTTGTCTAACCATATTTAGCCTGATATCATAGGAAAAAGAAAAAATATTTTTTCTTAACCTTAAATCAAATTTCATATTCCAAAAAAGGAGTAAAAGAGCTTAGGGGAGAGGACGGGGGAGGGGGGTGTTGTAATGAAGGATTGCAAATGAAAAATCCATAGTAGGAAGGCTTTTCTGTAGAAGCAACTCAAGCTAATGCAATCTGGCAGGGCGGGCTCTGTAGAAGCAACTCAAGTTTAGACCATTAGGATTTGTTTAACTTAAACTATGAAATTTCACCATACTTTGATTTTGTTTCAAAGGTCTGCAATCATGCTGATCTAATCTTTATTATAAATTTTGATTGAAGATTTTTAGATCACATTATGGAGTGTAATTTTTTTGTTTTTTTCTTTTTGATACAAATTATGAAGTGTAACTTACACAATAGACACCAACATGGAGAAAATTACCACTCATAGATCAATTTATGTCTACATTACCAACATAAATGATCAATAAAGTGAGAGAGAGAAGAATAAGACAAAATCTAAGTGAGATTTTTTTTTTCTTTTTCAAATTAATGTATTTTAAAATATTATGAGATATGTGAGGTCATCATGATAAAGACAACCACAATTCACAATTTCGATCTTGTCTCGACAAAGTAATGTATAAAATAAAAAAATAATACAAAAAATTATATATGAAATAAAATCGAAATCATAAAGATAAAGATCACTTTGTTCTTCGATCGAGATCAATCAAACATATATAATAAAAAATAAAATAAAATAAAAAAATATAAAATACAAAAGTTTTGGGGATCCCAATCATCCCACGGTGGGATAGAGAAAAAATAATACAACAAATAATATATAAAATAAAACCAAAATTTTAAAATAAACATCACTGATCTTCACTGATCTTCAGTCAGATCAATCAAAGACATATAATAAAAAATAAAATAAAAAAAAATAAAATACAAAAGTTTTGGGGATCCCAATCAACCCACGATGGGATAGAAAAAATAATAATAAATTGTAGGGTACTTTCACATTACCTCTGTTTAGACTTCAGGGTCTTCGCCACTGTTTAGAGTTTAGACTTCTGTTTAGACTTCAGGGTCTTCCACTAAACAAAAACAGATGAAGAGTGTGAAACAGAAAGAGACGAAGGAAGTTCAGGATGGAAAAAGACCGCCGGAATAAGATGAAGCAGCCGCTGACGGAGGAACTTCAGGATGAAAAAAGAGCCGCCAGAATAAGATGAAGAAGGAGCTCCCGAAAGGTAACTTCAGATCTGAACTTCAAATTTGAAGAAGAAGCCGTCGGAATATGCAGTTCATAACTTCAGACTTCAGATTTGAAGCAAGAGCCGCCGGATTCCAAAAATCTTTGATGGCCATGAGAGGGAACAGAGGGATTTGGGGCTTTGTTCTTTCAAGAGGTATTTTAAACAACCCTAACACCTACTAGTTAGAAAAAACTCCACAAACTCCACGGCTCTATGTGTTTTTTTGTTTTTTTTTTTTTCAAATTAATGATGCTGTATTATACTCGTTTAATACTTGAATACGCGTATTAAATGAGTATAATACGTTTCAATTTTTTGAAATATACTTTTAACGAATCTAAACATATATACGTAAAAAATCCATAAAAATCCGGCCAAAAATACGGTACGCGTATAATATGCGTATTAAACACGAATTTACTAACTATGGTCACACCCCAATTCTGGTCTAACCAGAATGGTGTGATGAACCGCCAATAAACCAACGGTTCACCCAGGATCGCGTATAGCTCATACCCACCATATCAATCCACACACACATTCCACATTAATAATCAGAGGTAATAAACAAATAAGTGGAAGTCTTACAGATAATGAACTGAGAGTCTAACAGTGATAAATAAGTACTTAATTTAATTATCTCTAAACCACAAGATATAAAAATAAATAATCAATTACATATCTGATGTTCAAATTATAACTAAACTTAGGTAAAAACACATTGGTTGCACTCGCATGATGAATCATGCGCATCTTCTTTAGCTTCTACGTCCATCGCAGCAACGTGTCCATACGTCGATGCATTCATATATTCTTCAACAGTAGGACCTGCATCATCAACTAAAAATATTCGACGTCGAAAGGGTGAGCTCACATCACGACTCAGTAAGCAAACAAAACAATGCAACAAGCATATGCATGCATTCAATCCATATCTTTGGTTTGGTTATAAGTTTGCAATATGCTATAGAAAGGTTTGGTGGCCGCCGCACCTCTATCCACGAGTGTGTGAATCTACCCAATGGATCAAACACTATTGTCGTCCCATATGCACCCACCATGGAATAGAGATAGAGCTAAAGTATCTGAATCAAACACTACCAACACTTCCCCAGATGCCCTACCCATACCAACACTTAAGTCCCTATTGGAGAGGCTTGTAAACTGGACTCGCAACTAACCAATCCTAATGCCAAACAGTGGATCCAAGGCCTCACCCCAGTATCCCTCAATACGTCCATAGAGAGATCTAAGGCCCCCTGACAGAGTCAGAGACCACACAGTCCGAAACCACCTTCCCTGATGCCCTACGATGTAATAGTTCTGCTAAGGCAATGGCGATACGACGATGTTAGTGGGCAAGACTTGAGTAGAGATAGAGCTAGAGTCTAGTGACGAGATCGAAGACCACCATGCCATGTCCTCCCCCTAATGCTCCACTTGCATCCAACACACCAACCACACATATACATTCACATGCCTATTCTTAGCATCATCATCATCATCATCATGTTATAAATAAACGAAATTAAATATGCATGAACAGTAATAGTAGGAGTATTGGATGACATGTGAGATGCACATTACAAACATACAAGCATAGAATCAATCATGGCATTGGACTCAATAAAAATAAACAGTTTGTTATTTACCAATTAGTTTAGGTCTTGTTTCCACACCTGTTAGCAATATTCGATCTTCTTTCAAGCCTTAAAATTCTCTTTCAATCAATTTAACAACCTAAAAATTATATGAATTTAAGTTAGGGTTCATATGTAACATGTTACAGTAGTCGAAAATCGAAACGGAGCACTGATAGGTGTCTGGTTGGTCCTATGGTCTCATACTGTATCAACCTTACTACCTATGGTCGATACCCTACAGTCGCATATGGTGCGATCGTAGCTGCAACCATATAGTTTCTGAAATCTTCCCGAATGTCTATGGTCGATCATCTGGTCATGCTGGTCATGCTATGGTCGATCGTAGCTGTGACCTTGAGATTTTTGGTCACAGACTACTTGCAATTCGAGTACTTCCTGGGTCAATTCTTCTAATCTTCAATGGAGTTTATTCTAAAGTTATCCTATGGCTATTATTAGTAGTTTCTTATCAACCCTAATCATCAAATTCACTCCTCATGGTTCTCCTTGGGATTTTCTCAAGGAAATCACATAGATCATAATAGGTTGATATTGCCTATCTTCCATAGGAGTCTTATTCCTTAGAGTTTACATCTCCAGAGATTCGTTTCATACCTTTGCCTGTGATAGAGAGCCAATCTCTTCTCAGTAAATTTCTCTCCTTAGCTTTTTCTTCTTCTCCTTTTCTTCCTTCTCTTTCTCTAGGATTTACTAATGTTCTAAAAGAGTGAAAAAGGGTTGAGGGATGTCCTTTATATAGAGAAAAACTCTTCATATAGAGTCTTCTTTCAATTAAGAAAGCAATCCCTTAGTTTAGGAAAGTTTTCAAAACTCAGAGTCTGATCTGGGGTCTCATGGTCGATCATACGGTCGCATAAACCATTGACCGTAGGGTCGAAATCATCGACCATGGGGTTCTGGATTTGAGATTTTTGTTCGCTTCCTTATGGTCGATCATACCTACCTAGGTATGCGACTGTAGGTATGTTTTCAGTGTTTTTAACTCAATTCTCATACCTAGTTTGTGATCTATCTTCATATGCTCGGTCTACTTGGTCCAGGAATAATGGGAAGACCTGGCACAACATGGTTAGACCAAGTTAGTGGAGTGCGGGTCTTACACTATATGCCACTTACATGCTTGAGGGAGAGAGAAAACCACTAATGGAGATCTACTCGTACCTATCTGATGACCAAGCATGCTCAGGTGACTTGGGCTATATTCAAGGAGACATTCTTCAAAAAGTACTACCCTAGGAGCTTCTGAGATCAGATGGAGAGGGAATTTCTAAATCTATACCAGGGACAGATGACTATGGATGTCTATCAGCAAAGGTACATGGAACATTCTTCTTTGCACCTGCCAGCATGCAAGAAGAAGCTACAAAGACTTGATAGTTCACCATGGGACTGAGAGGCAGTATCCGTAAGCACGTGCTAGGTCTAAAAAAGAGCATTTTCAATGAAATAGTATAGATTGCTCATGTTCTGGAATCTAGTCAGAATGAAATCTTTTCCCCTTAGAACCATGGACTAAAAAGGCCTAATAATGATATATTGATTAACGAAAACTCAAAGCCTTTCAGACCATTTAGGCCACAAACAACGATAGGACCAACTAAGGCCACCACAACCAATGCACAACAAGAAGGTGGACAGGTTGGGAATATTAAGTGCTATAACTACAACCAGATGGGGCACTACGCACAGACTTGCCCTCGGCCTAAGAAGCAATTGCAACAAAGAAAGATGTACGCTGTAATCTCTGAAGATGCAGTCGAATCATGTAATGTGGTTACAGGTATGACTTAACCTTTATTTATAGTAGACTTGTGTGAGCATGTAGACTAAACATAGGTAAAACTACAGGTACTATAATTATAGCTTGTGCACCCGACAGAGTTCTCTTCAACTCTAGGGTCACCCATTCTTTTGTGTCCGTCTCGTTTAGGGAGAGATTATACATTTCCGTCAGACCTTTAGACTAGAAATTATTAGTGCGATCACCTTTGGGACTAGATGTAGTGTTAGATGAATGCTATAGACAGTGTCCAGTTCGTATTGATGGACGGGATTTGGAAATAAACCTAGTTTGACTCAAAATGGTAGACTTCAATGTTATTTTATGGATAGACTGGTTAGCTCAACGCTCGACCAAGTTGCTATGTGCCAAGAAGAAGTTGTCGTTTAAGGGCAAAGATGGCATAGAATTTAATTTCATTGGAAGCAAACTGCCTAGGAAGTGTAAGCTCATCCTTTCTACTCTCAAGGCGAAGAGGTGTCTCTAAAAGGGCAGAATTAGCTACCTTGTATCAGTAGTGGATGTTACCATATAAGCACCGTGGATGGAAGACATGGAAGTAGTGTGAGAGTTTTGTATGTGTTTCCAAAAGACCTCGCCGAGTTGCCACCAAATCGGGCGATCGAGTTTGTGATAAATCTCTTACCAAGGTCAACAGCAGTGTCTAAGGCACCCTATAGAATGGTTTGTACGGAACTAAAGACTCAACTTTAGGATTTGTTGGATAAGAGTTTCTTACAACCGAGTATATCGCCATGGGGGGCACCAGTGCTGTTCATGAAGAAGAAAGACAGCAGTGTTCACTTATGCATTGATTATCGATAATTGAATAAGCTCACTATCAAGAATCAATATCTATTACCTTGGATTAATGACTTGTTCGATCAGTTGCAAGGTGTAAAGTTCTCTAAGATCAATCTTTAGTCAGGTTATTATTAGTTAAAGATCAAGGATGGTAACATTCCTAAGACAGCATTCAGAACCAAGCATGGACACTATGAGTTCCTGGTTATGTTGTTTGGATTAACCAATGCCCCTTGCATCGTTTATGGAGCTTAAGAACCTGGTATTTCATGACATGTTGGACACTTCGAACATAGTTTTCATAGATGATATTTTGGTCTACTCCAAGGACAACGAGACTCATGCAACATATCTTAGAGCAGCCTTACAACGGCTAAAATGGGAGAAGCTTTCTACTAAGTTCAAGAAGTGTGAGTTCTGGTTGAATGAAGTAACCTTATTGGGCCACATAGTATTGTCAAAAGGAATAAAAATGGATCCCAATAAGATCGCAATTGTAGGGTGGGAAGCACCTATGAACGTTGTAGAGATAAGAAGTTTCTTGGGATTAGCTGGCTACTACAGATGATTTGTAGAGGACTACTCAAGGATCCCAATACCTTTTACCATGCTAACCAAGAAAGGAGAGAAGTTTGATTGGACCGAAAAGTATGAGAATGTTTCCAGACTTTGAAGTCGAAGTTGATATTGGCTCCCATCTTAACCATTCCAGCACCAGGCAACCATTTACCTTATACATAGATGCCTCAGAATTGGGTTTGGGGTGTGTTCTAATGCAAGGTGAACAAGTGACTACCTATACCTCAAGCAAAATAAAGGAGCATGAGAAAAATTACCTTACACATGACTTGGAGTTAGCAGTGGTGATTTATGCAATTAAGACTTAGAGACACTACTTGCACGGTGAGAAATTTTAAATCAAGTCAGCCCATAAGAGCCTCACCTATTTCTTTACTCAGAAGGATCTGAACATGAGACAGAAAAGGTGGTTAGAGTTGCTAAAGGATCATGACTACGATATTTAGTATCATCTAGGTAAGCCTAATGTAGTAGCGAATGCTTTGAGCAGGAAAGGAATACTGAAGCCAAAAGGAGGACCTAGTACGAATGCCACTCTGTGTTATGTGGCATAGACTTCTGAAAGGAATGAAGTGCAACATGTATTGGAATCTTCAGATGACCCGATAGAGCAAGGGTTGATACACAAGTTTTCATTTATGTTCACCACATTGAAGATCCTACCAGATCCGACGAACGCGGTGAAAGCAACAATTTTACAAGACCCGTATCTAAGGATAGTTCAAGAGTACTTAGAAAAAGGTAAACCAAACCCTAACTTTACCTTGGATGCGAAGAAGATACTAAGATACAGAGGCAGGTTGTGTATACTTGAAAGTGAAGATTTAGACCTCAGAGATAGAATAATGAGAGAAGCTCATTCTACTCTTTATTCATTACATCCTGAAGCACCAAGATGTACCATGATCTGAAGAGACTGTACTGGTGGAGATGATTGAAAGTAGACATAGCTAAGCACATGTTTCAATGTTTAAATTGTTAGTAAGTAAAGGTCGAAAGATAGAGACTAGCAGGTTTACTACAACCATTGCTAGAACCAACATGGAAATGGGACTACATCATTATAGACTTTGTCATTGGGTTACCATTGACTCCCCGATCCGTCGACACAGTCTGGGTGACTGTACATTGATATGAATTAATTGTGTATGTAACCGCAAGTGCATGGTATCTTGTAGTAATGGATCGATCCCAGGGAGGAATTGCTATTATCCTAATTCAAATAAGACAAAGTGTACCAAATGGATTTGAATGAATTAACCACCCTAATTACTTCAAATAAAAATTAATCACGCCACAACAACGATAATTATCAATTTATAATGGTACAAAAATTTACGAAACCACTAACCATAAGGTAATACAGATCTATTGCAAGAAAGGAATGAAATTAAAAGTAAAAGAATGTAAGAAAAACTTATCTCGATAGAAAATTTCTTTGTCGTTGCTCGTCGTCTTGTTATCACTCAAAGGCGATGTGCAAACGATTACAAAGGGAGCATTCTCCCCTAAATTAAATTAGTAATGGGGTACAACCTATATTTATCTACCCTACTACAGAGTTCTAAATCTGAAATTAAAACTTAAAAAATAAATAAATAAATAAACTTAAGCAAGAAGAACATAACTTGAAAAGAAAAAACTAAGAATCTCAAACTCTCTCATAAATTCTTAAAACTAAAAAAAAAAACTCATAATAGAATTCTTGGATGGTTTTCCTATTGTTGAGCATCACACACACACACACACACACACATATATATATATATATATATATATATATATATATATATATATATATATATATATATATATATATATATATATAAGTGAGTAAAGATCACAATCAATATTTACAATTGGATTACAAGAGATTTTGTGGAGATAATTTTGGTAACCAAATTCCAATCTTGTAGGTTCATTGTATGTGGACGATTCTTAAGTAGAAAAATTCTTGCACCAACTCATCATATCTTTAGCATCATTATCTCTTCTTAAAAACTTTCATAATCGATTGGAGCTTTTCATTCTTCCATGCCATGCCAATCTTTTAAATTTGATTCCAAATAAATAAGGAATATTTTCTCAAGAGAATGAAATCTTTCACATGAGATTGGACTACTCTTTGACTTGGTCCAAGACTGATCTTATACACAAAATTCATGGCTCTCCTCATAAAATTTATCTTATGTCGGGCTGCTGAGTTGACTGGGTGAGTTAACTGAACAGGATCACCAAAAATTCATAAAATGATATTTTCAAGCTTAAATTTCTTCATTCTTTCACCTACACCCAACAAACATAAAATCAACATTAAATACCCGAGAAACATCATAAATAGAATAAGAGATGTGCATTTTATGCCCTAAATTCACATATAAAATGTGTTCATCAAATTCCCCCACACTTGAACTTTGCTAGTCCCGAACAAAGAAAAATATAAAAAATAAAATAAAATAAAATCCTAACTCACTTTCGTAGGAATCACGATTACACTTAGCACATGCAACAAGCCTTTAAAACCCTAGGTCACCCCTAGTGGACGAGTTGTGTCTCGTGAGTGTTTTCAGAGAATAAACACACAAAATTTATATAGAAATTTTAAATTTTAATTTTGGTATTAAGGAAAGAGAGCATTCACACATCCTATTAGTCAAGACACTCAACTTGGGATCAAGAAAACATAGAAACCCCCACACTTGAGCTTTGTTACCTCATATGATTTAAACACTAAGGTTGCATCTCAATTAGGAAACCTTGTTATATCTTTTAAACATATATCTCCTTAGGATGAACCCTTTGTAACATACTGGTAACCAAGACCCAAGAATAGCTTTCAATACTTGTATTTCACATTTTTTTTTCTTTATTTCTTCCTCTTTAAGCTATTCCACTACAATTGGCTTGAGAAGTGCAGGTGGTTATGCATTCCATGTTAGTATGTACCTTTGCTTTTGGCATATATCATTAAGGACATTGATGGTAAAGAGTACCTTTTTTTTATTTTTAGATGAGAGCTGTATTCAAGGAATTTCAATCAAGACACCTCGCTTCCTGAGGCGGAATGTCCTGTCTAATACCAAGAACAAAAAAAACTTATTTTCTTATTATGATATATATATATATATATATATATATATATATATATATATATATATATATATATTAATACAAGGAGGTCTCAGCTTTATTCAAAGGTTGAAATTACCAACTATAACTATAAAATATTCATCCCTTCAAATGAGGTAAGACGTATTTTCTAACTCGATTCCCACCTCAAAATATAGCCTAAGTACTATCCTCACATAGGGTTTCATTACTTCGTATGTGATAGTTTTCTAGGTCTCTTTCTCCTTCCTCTTTTGTGTCAAAACCATAGAAATAATGATTGACTTTCCCAAAAACCAAAGTTAAAAAGTTAACATTTACAATGAAAGCTTAAAATTTATTTTTTTAATGAAATCTCAACCCTTCCCCCATACTTAAATCATGCATTGTCCTCAATATATACAGAAAAATAAAAGACAAGGACAAGGAGAAGAAAAAAAAACTCCTTGAATCAAGGATTGATGTAAAAACGCTCATGGAGATCCATGACCTCTTCAGTGGAGTCGTGTGGAAGCTCCAAAAATGGCTTCAAACGCTGGCCATTCACTTTGCTTGTTGCTCCTGTACCTGTATTTAAAATCTCAATTGCACCAGATAAGAAAATATCTTGAACAATATAAGGGCCCTCCCAACGAGATCTAAGTTTACCAGGAAAAATATGCAAACGAGAATTATAAAGCAAAACCTTGTTGCCAGGGGTGAAAGACTTTCGAAGGCATCATGATAAGCCTTGGTCTTGTCTTTATAGGTGCGGACACTGTCGTAGGCATCATTTTTCAATTCATCTAACTCAGAGAGTTGGAGTCCTCTATGAGTGCTAGCATCTGGCAAATCAAAATTTAATTTCTTAATTACCCAAAATGCCTGATGTTCCAACTCGACTGGTAGATGGCAGGTTTTCTCGTACACTAGACGATAAGGGGATTGACAAAGAATGATCTTGAGAGCAGTTCTATAAGCCCACAAAGCATCTACTAGGCAAATGGTCCAGTCCTTACGGGTCAGATTGACAGTTTTTTCCAAAATCTGTTTGATTTGTCGATTGGACACTTCAACCTGTCTACTGGTTTGAGGATGGTAAGGGGTTGCCAATTTATGGGTAATACCATATTTTTGAACAAGGACTTCAAATGGTTTATTGCATAAGTGTTTTCCCCTATCGTTAATGATAGTTCGAGGGGTACCAAATCAGGAGAGTATATTCTCCTTTAGAAATTTAATGACTACATTATGGTCATTGGTCTTAGTAGCAACAGCTTTTATCCATTTGGACACATAGTCCATAGCGAACAAGATATACGTATTCCCAAAATACTTTGGGAATGGACCCATAAAATTGATGCCCCAAACATAAAAATCTTCAACCACCAGAATTGGGTTGAGCGGCATCATATTTCGCTTGGTAATATGGCCTAAAGACTAACAAGAAGGGCATGCCTTACAGTAAATAAAGGCATCCTTAAAAAGACTAGGCCAGTAGAATCCAGACTGTAAAACCTTGGCCGTGGTCTTATTTGG